>PVMI01069633.1:0-11085 GCA_008528875.1 Aulacorthum solani | reverse complement strand
ACTTTACGATCTTTTTTATTTGCTATAAAAATAAATTTTGAGAAAACAATTTTCAAGCTAATTGAAAAAATGTATCAATATTTAAATATAATAAGTATAGCTAGAGCAAAAAAGTCTGCAATTTCAAACAGAGCTAAAATATTATGAAAATAATACCTTGTCCAGAAAACGGTATTCCATACATATTTGGTGGAATTTTCAAATATTTACGGTTATTAATTTTTGAATTACAACAAAAATCCAAATCAATTTTGCCAATAACTGGTGTTGAGTAAATATCCCTTAAATTAATAAACTTATTACCTAGCTCGCTACTCGATATTTTCCACTTCGAAGAACATTTATGAATCATAAATATTATGTTATATTTTTTCATCTATCTAGTGGGGATTATGTCATTTTACATTTTATTCGAGTCTATGATGATAATCAAAGCTTTACTCAAAATCGATTAGAAAATAAAAATATCTTTACTCATCCCAAAAATATATTTATGTTAAAAAAATATTAGGTTGAACTACGGGGAGTGAAAACTGTTATTAATTTATTATTAGGGCTCAGAAGTTATAGGAGCTAAAAAAGGCAAAATATGCATGAAATAATGTAAAATATGCAAAAATATATTTATAGTTCATTATTCAAAAACATATAATGTCGTCATTCATTAAATATTTATATGCATAAAAAAATTACATTATGGAAAAATAAAATATGGCCCCTAACCGGTTAGCATTTTGAAATTTTATTGAACTGAATAATTAGAAAAATATATTTTCATTATTTGTGAAGGTAAATACGAAATAAATAAATGTATATTTTATAAAATGTCTTAAGTTGAAGTTGAAGCACCAATATTTTCATAGATTTATATTCAATATTATTTAAAATGCATAGGTTAAGAAAGAAAAATTTTTTTTAGAAAATATTAAATATGCATGCTATGCCTACGAAAGTCAAGAAATATACAATTTTTTCCTTAAAATTGACGAAATATGCAAAATATTATAATTCATCATAATTTTTCATTTTCATTTTTTTAACTCAATATTTGTATACCTATAGCTCGGATTTCTAGCTTAGTCTACTAGAAATCGAGAGCTTACGGAACAATATGCAACTCCTATAACTTCCGAGCCCTATTTGTTTTACACCTATTTCGTGATTAATCATTTGAAAATAATGCATCATCACAAAAGTATTATTTACGTAGATATCGTATGTATATTTTCTTAATTTTATGTAACTTGTGTGGAGTTTAGTAGCCTCAAAAGTTACAATAAATAACAGTTTACCCACTCTTGATTATTATTGTTATGTAATTCAATCAATGTCAATAGTGAGAAGTTAAAACTAAAACCGTATCGGAATTATTTCTCAAGCAGAAAATTGCATTACAATGGTTGTTGGTTGCCCGTGAAAGAAATGTCTAACATGGTTTTCTCATTCGATCAAATCAAATTTCAGAAGTTTACAACTTACTCATTTGTAATACTAATTGTACATTACAAAATATTGTAATATATACTATGTCAAGTTTAAATATACTTAAAAGTTATAGCACATTTTAAATTTATAAAATTATGAATACTGTGTTTTACACTATTACGTATCACCCCGTAGAGTTCTTACTTGCCTACCTACTTTTTGACTAAATTGTGTTACTTTATGATTTTAAAATGTCATTATGTATGTGACAAACGTCACAAACAATATCGTAGTGAGCGAGTGTGTGATTATTTTCCCGTTGAAATGTGTAATAAATAATAACTGTTTAAGGAATTCGTTTTTACTACAATAGTATGTATAATAATTGGAGTTTCCTTTTTGATTCGTTGTACAAGGCCCCCTCTGTCCACGCTGTATCAGTCACGGTGCGTTTGTACGACGCCGTGGAAATTTCTATTATTACCTATAATATTATTTCCCTTTGACACAGTTATAAACATTATTACAATAATAAAATTTATTTTACCTGTATTATTATCGTTCGTCGCCAAACTAGAATATTACTTTTTTTGCAATGATACGAAAATGTTTAGTTGGTTGATCCCGAGTGGTCCATTTATAAACAAGTGTTTAAGAACAGAAACTGGTATAGACGCTTGTGCTTATTTTATTAATGAAACCCGTCAATATGGTAAGTTTTTATATAGATACATGTGGATTTTCAAAACAATGTTTGAACATTAATTTAATTACCGCTACAACCTCCTAAGATATTTTTTTTTTTTATAAATTGCTAATTCATGTCAAAATGTTTTCTTATTAATAATAAGAAATTGTATTTATTAAAGATTCTTGGGAAGAGTCACAGAGTACGATTCATATGGCTTTGCGAGAAGCGATCTGCAGAGGTGATGTTAGTACGACCAAAACAATTTTGTCAGAACTCGGATCTAAAGAAGAATTTATTATTAACATGGCGCCAAATGGTACCACTACGTTGTTGTACTGGTATTGATTTAAAATGCTTGCAATTTTTATTATTATTATAATGATTATTAAAGTTGTTAATGTTATTGCTATTAGTGCTTGTGAAGTGGGTAAAAAAGACTTAGTGAAAATATTACTAGACCATAAAGCTGATGGTAGAATACATCCAATCACTCGGTATTCTCCTCTTTATGTTGTTGCTTTCAAAGGAAAAAAAGATGTTTTTGAACTCCTTCTCAAGGTACAATTTAAAAACTTAAATATTTAGTTTCAAGCTAATTAATTCAGTGGTATTTCAGAAATTCCCTGATCTCATTCGACAAACTACTGTGGAAAAATGGTTGCCAATCCATGCGGCATGTATAAATGGAAATGTTCAAGTCTTAGAACTTCTACTAAAATATCCTTATCCTCCTAACGTGTTGATAAAAATGAGGTATTTTCAAAATTAATAATTATAACATTCTGAATATTGGCATATATGACTCTAAAAAATTAAATTACAGAAAAGACAATTGGGAATTTGACGTCCCATTTGACATAAACACTAAAGATGTCAATGGTCAGACAGTGTTGTACTTGGCTTGTCTCTTGGGAAACTCAAAAATTGTTGACATACTGTTAAAATATCAAGTAAAAGCTATAAAGGTATAAATTAAATATATGACATATATAAATATTAATGAAGTATATTTTATGATATATTTGATTATCCGTGTTTCAGATTTGTGGTGCTGATGGAATTTCTGCAAAAGATGATAATAATGACATGTCAAAACGTAGTCGTATTTCTGAAGGTATACAGTCAATAGTTTCTCGTCTCAGAGGAAGTATGACAAAAGAAATTGATTTGAATGAGAAAAACTTAAGGCCGGTGGAAGTAAATGTTTATTGTAATGAAGAAGCTCCAGAAACAGCTCTTCATGCTGCTGTACGAAACGGATATAAAGATGTTGTTATTGCATTACTTGAAAATGGTGCTGATCCTAATCTACTAACTTTACAACCAGCTGCTGATTATAAAGTAAGTTTTTATTTAGTGAAATAGTTTGATCATTTACTGACTTAATTTTAATAGCAAAAAGATGATGATGTCCGAGAAGCTGGTACGTCTCCATTGACTCTAGCATGTAGTAAAGGAGATACAGCTATTGTTGAATTGCTGTTAAAACACGGTGCTAGAGATGATGATTGTAAAGCTCTTGCAGCCGCAATGACGACTAAAAACCAACATTTAATTACAACATTGCTCGGAACTAAAGCTTTTGCTGATCCCGAACACAAGATTAATAAAAAGGCAATGACAGATAATATTGCATCACAATTTGGCGGTCTATCAAGTTTAACATACAGTAACATATTTCCTAGTACTCCAGTTATGATAAATTGGCATAGTCAGAGATGTAAACTTGAATCAATAAAATCACAGTGGCTGGTGAGAATATTGTTTTATTTTATATGATGGGAAAATGTTAGAAAACGAATTAGTTATTATTTATTTTTTAGATTGACGGCGCTCTTCATATCAATCCAAGACTGAAAATGAATCCCCGAAGTAGAGAAATTGTTTTGTTTGCCATAACTAGATTAGATATCTCAAATAATTCACTTACCCAAGTGCCGGCAATTATTTTTCAACTACAAAGTCTCAGGTATTTAAATTTGGCTCAAAACAAAATTGAAAAATTACCCGATCCAAAAGATTCACATCAAGTAACCTCCCCTACAAGCAAAAAAATGTCCAAACTATACAAATCTATCTATACGGCCAATGTTCTAGAAGAACTTTACTTACAAGTATGTTATGACAAAGATGTACATTTATCTATTTATGAATTGCTTAAACATTTTACAACTAACAGGATAATCGTCTTGATAAAATTCCTGAAGAACTATTCAGATTACCTTCATTAACTACACTTGACTTATCCAACAACAAACTTCATTCCATACCTTTTCAAATGTGGAGAGCGCCTAAACTAAAAGATCTGAATATGGCATTTAATTTGATAAAAGAACTTCCATATGCTCAATCAGAATATGAAGCCAGAAGTTTACGAGAAAAATCTGTTGGACGAATCCCTATATTAGACAAGGCTTACGAAGTTAAAGAAATTGATGTCAATGATATTGATGAGTATGCTAGTTAAACATTTTTTAATTCAATTTATTTTATTATAAATAATTATTTTAGAAGTATCTCATTAGTTCATCATAATGTTTGGAATCGCACTATTGAAATAATGGAACAAATCGTAAGAGTTGATGATACGTCAGAAGTTAAATCTAACAGTTCACAATTATCATCATTAAACTTATCACACAATAGATTTAGCTCAATACCTCCTGTACTATCATGTTTAGCTGTAAATTTAACACGGCTGAATATATCATATAATTGGTAATATGTGTTCCAACTTTAGATTTACAATTATATTTTATATTGCATTTTATGACTTGCATTATTTATTTTTAGTTTAAGGACAATGAGCTATGTAACATCATATCCTAGTTCACTCAAGCAATTAGACCTAAGCCACAATAAAATATGTGTTTGGCCTAGTTTACCTCAAATTAATCTAGAAGAGGCTACACCTGATCAAGAAAATCTATTGTGTTATCGATTGGAAACTGGACAAGTCCCTAAGTCAACTGTACCTTCAAAAATACGAACTAGTATGTTTAAAAATAAATTAATGTTATATATTAATAAATGTATTATTATTTATTTCTAAAATATTAAAAGGTAGAAGAATGTCATTGCGAGCAAACATTTTAAACCGTGTATGTTCACACAGGCGCCATTTAAGGCTTGAAAATTTAAGAACTTTAATGTTAGCCGATAACTGTATGAACAGAATACAGTTGTCAACTGATGATGATGGATTTTCTGCTGTTTCAAACGATTCAGCTGATGAGTTGGATGACTGGGTATTTATAATGGTATATATTACCAACATAATATTAAGTATTACTGTATGTACATTTCTATAGGAATCAGGAGGTACAGTTTTGGGACATTCAAAATCGAAGTTAATTTTTCCTAACTTGAGCATGTTGGATTTAAGTAACAATCAATTAAAAGAAATTCCTACTAATATAAATGAACTCATTAACTTGTCTGTTTTAAACATAAGTGGAAATAAAGGTAAGAAATATAGTTTGATAATCAAATTTTTTTGTTTTACATTGATTTTACTTGCCTAGATGTAACAGAACTACCTCCACAAATGGGTCTGTTGTCGCGGTTGTGGAATTTAAACACCAGAGGTTGCAGCCTCCAGGAACCACTCAAATCCATGATTGACTCAAATAAGTATAAAACAATGGATGTTATTGGTTATTTGAAGTCGGTTCTTGAAGATGCTAAGCCATATGCTCGCATGAAGTTAATGATTGTTGGTGTACAAGGAATTGGTAAAACATCATTATTGGACCAACTCAGGCAAGAAGGCACTGGCAGTTATAAAAAAAAACCCGTGGACGTAAGGAATAAATATATTTTCTATTAATATTAAACTAATAGCTTTTTGGTATTTAGCATTGGGCAAAACGTATGGGAAATAAAAATATAAATCAAAAGACCAACAAAGGGACAAATATTTCAACAGTTGGTGTTGATATTGGTGATTGGGTGTATGAAAAAAAAATCAGAGGCAATTCTCAATATGGCCCAGTTATGTTTAGAACTTGGGACTTTGGTGGACAAAATGAATACTATGCCACACATCAATACTTTTTATCAAAAAGAAGCTTGTACATTGTGGTTTGGAAAATCACAGATGGTCATCGAGGAATTGCAGAAATCTTACAATGGCTTGTTAACATTCAGGTAATTTAAATAAATTATCATTTAAAAATCAAAACTTATATAATTTTTTTACAGGCTCGTGCACCAAATTCACCAGTTATAATTATTGGTACACATTACGATGTCATAAGTACTATGTCTCCTGAATATCATTCAGAACAATTGCAACAACTTATTAGAGATCGATTTATCAATATAGTGGATGCAGAAAAGTATGGTTTACCTAGAGTATTGGATACAATTGAAATCAGCTGTAAAACAAAGCATAACATTAAACTTTTGTGTAATATTATTTATGATACAGTGTTCAGTCTTCGACCTCCTGGTAAATACATTTTATATATGATTATATTATAGGTGTGTAACATATTTAAGTTTTGAAATTTTATACTAGACTTTGGTTTAAATGTATAGACCTGATAATTTGAAATTGAAACAAACTTAATTAAAATAAGTAGTTTTATCAAAAAAATATATAATATATATCTTGGGTTGCTGATATGCAAAGGTTGATAACTGCTGCTCTACCCTTTACTTAATTATCAATTAAATTTTTTTCTTTGTTTTAGGAAGCAAAGAACTTTTATTGGAACAAAGAGTTCCAGCAACATATTTAGCATTAGAAGACATTGTGAGCCATATTGTATCTGAAAGACGACAAGCTGGCATGGATCCTGTTTTAAACTTGGATCAATTTAGAACTGCAGTTAATGCAGAAATGTTATGTAGGTACCAAAAATCATTTCGAGATATGGCTGAACTTAACCAAGCAATTTTGTTCTTACATGAAAATGGTTTGTTAAATAATATTTGTTTTCAGTCATGAAGTTAAAATATTTATTTACCATTCAATTTTTCAATTTTTATTAGGTGTATTGTTACATTATGATGATGCAACTTTAAAAGATCTATACTTTTTAGATCCACAGTGGTTATGTGACATGTTAGCACATGTGGTAACAATTAGAGAAATCAATCCTTTTGCTCGATCAGGTGTAATGAAATTAGATGATCTACAAATTGTGCTGAAGTCATCTACATGTACAAGAGAATATATTGTTAATTTGCTCAATAAATTTGAAGTAGCTCTAACTTGGGACAGTAGATCTCTATTAATACCATCCCTTTTACCATCCGAAGAAGATATGTATGGTCAAAGAGCACAACCAGTATCTATTAAAGTACCTCTGAAATCAAAAATTCATAAATTACGAACTAAAGTTTCAAATCAACCAATGTTAGATTTAATTGATATTGGAGAAAATATAACAAGTCGTTCAGATCCTGAAGTATCGGTTCGCCGTTTATTACTCATGTCGTATTTTCCATCAGGCTTTTGGTCCCGGCTAATAACTCGTATTCTCGGAGATGATACAATTATCCATGTAATCAGACAATTTTTTATGCCAACAGAGGTAAATGGTGATGATTTTATGTGTTCTGATTTTCAAACTCACTTTGATTGGATATTATGGCAAACTGGGATCGAATTAAAATTTGCTAATAAAATTACATTGTTTCGTATGAAAGAAGTATTACACCGAAACTTTCCTATAAATTATAGGCATCTAAGATTTCAACTTTACCAAGAAAACTCTTGGTATGATGTACCAATAAAAACTTCTTCTATTCTTGAAACTTACTTACCCTTAGATACAGTAATTATAAAGAGACCGATAAAAAATAAAGATGAAGAAGACATAGGTTTCAGAGCTATTGTATTAGATCCATCTCCTGTACAAGCAGCAAAATTATTGGCCTTAGTAGTGGACCATATAGATGTACTACTAGAAGACTGGTATCCGACATTAGGTACCCGATTTGTCCATACATCTGAAGGAAAATGTTTAGTAACTAGATTTGTTCCGTGTCCAAGATGTTTAGCTGGAAGTGTTGAAGCTGATAATATTTCAATCGATATAAAAGATGATGATAGTACCAGTAAAATAGACCATATTTCTAAAGAGTTTTTAAAGAGAGATCCAGACAGTAAAAACATTGTGCGAAAATCACAAGAAAGTTATAATGGTTCTGACGGGGGTGACAGTGGTTTTGGGCATGATATTAGTCCACAATCAAGTAGGAAAGTATCTGTTGAAGGTCATCCCTTAGCATCAGGCGATCAAGTTGAAGGTGGTATACATTACGGATGGATAGTGGAAGATTGTATTCTAGCTGCATCATCCGTGGATAAACTCTGTGTTATTTGTCCCAAGCATGGAGATTTATCTTTGGCACAGGTTGCTCCTGATACTGTATGTTTCTATTTACATACAAAAAAAAAAAAAAAATTATAAATATTTTTTGAATTGTTTAGGTATTTTTGGATTTAGGCGAAGAATTAGTCATTAATGATCAAGATATTATACGAGGTAAACTATTAGGTCGTGGAGCATTTGGTTTTGTTTTTAAAGGCGTGTGTAAAGGAAAACAACCTGGTAACAGCATACAAATTGCTATTAAAATGCTCCAGCCTGTACCACCAGGACCTAATGCTAGTCAGTCTGCTGTTATAGCCTATAAAGTAAGTAGATGTTAGAACATTTGAAAAAATAAAATTATGATCATTTTTTGACTTCTCCATTTAGGGAGCTCAAGCAAAATGGGACCGTGACCCTCTTCAATATACATGTAAATCTTATTGTAGTGCTAGACAAGAACTAAATATAATGTTGAATCTAAAACATCCAAATATTGTTCCATTAATTGGTGTTTGTACAAAACCACTAGCACTTATTCTCGATCTTGCGCCAATGGGAGCATTAGATCAGATTTTAAGGAACTATCGGAGATCTGGTTCAAAATTTGACCCTCATATTCTGCAACAAATTGTTTTTCAAACTGCAAAAGCTTTAGAATATTTACATCAGCAACGAATCATATACAGAGATTTAAAAAGTGAAAATGTCCTTGTTTGGTCTATCCCAGTGCCACTTCAAGATCCTTATGCAGTTAACACTCATGTTAAAATGGCAGATTATGGTTGGTATATTTTAATTTTATTAATACCTACTAATATCATATCTATAAATTATGATTAATTAAATGATATGTTAAACTAAATTCGAAAAATTGCTAACAGGAATTAGTCGTTTATCTCTACCATCTGGCACCAAAGGTTTTGGTGGTACAGAAGGATTTATGGCTCCTGAAATAATAAAATACAATGGTGAAGAAGAATATACTGAAAAAGTAGATTGTTTTTCATTTGGTATGTTTGTTTATGAACTGGTTACAATGCATCAACCATTTGAAAATCATGAATCTGTAAAAGAAAGTATATTAGAAGGACATCGACCAGCATTGACTTATAGAGTAAGAAAAATAATGTTTAAAAATATTATTTTGTCACTTTTTATATAAAAATATTAATTTTTACTGTTCCTCAGGAAACAGCTTATCCAAGTTATTTGCTTGATCTAATGGCGGTATGCTGGTCTCAAAGTCCAAAAGAACGTCCTTCAGCAAGCCAAATTGTTTCTATAGTGTCAGCTCCCGAATTTACTCATTTATACGATGTAGTTTCACTAAGTCATTCAGCTGATGTGATTTCTTGTTCTCGAATACCATTACCACTTAGTATGTATAATATATTTTATTTTTCTCGCAGCTGAATTATTATATACCTTTTATTAAAACACTAATATGTCACCTAATATAAAAAAAAATATGTGAGAAATATTTATTAGCAAAAGCAATAAAAAAACTAATTGTATAAAAAAAAATGGTCTACCTAAAATACCATAATTGATGAAAATAATAAAGATCCATATTTAATAGTTATGAAGTAAATTTTTTATTTTCGGATTTTGTAGGTGAAGATAACGAGAACAGTGGTGACGAAATATGGTTACCTTGTTCTAATGGAAAACTTGATAGATTGGCATTTAGCATCACAAATTGGTTTCATTATAGAAGTACAAATGTTGCACATAAAATTACAGCTATTTGTTCAGTAGACGATCACAGTGTTTGGTTAGGAGACGCAGAAGGACAAATTCATGCTTACTCGTATGTATATTTATATTAACTATAATTTTTATAACTGATAATACATTTTATTTTTAGGAGTAATGATAGCAAGTACATGTTTAGCTACAAACTTACGACAGATGATCAAGAAGTCGGAGTGAAGCGCATAGTAACACTGAAAGATAGGCATAGGGTTGCAGTAGGTTTGGAAAATGGAAGAATATTTCTTGTAAGAAGTGATATGTCACCCCTAGCTCCAACCATGGGAGAAGGAAGTTTTGTAATGAGTGAACTCGGTAGTTCTACCATTCTGTTTGATTTTATAGCTGTTGATAGTAATAAGTATGTTAATAAAATACAACAAATTTGGTATTGTTTCATTATCTATGTATAATTGAATTAGGACATGTGAACTATGGTGTGGAGAAGATCAAGGCAGAATATCTGTATACACAATAAAACAAAATGTGGCCATAAATTATGAAGTTCTTAAACATTTTGACTACACAGGCTTGGAGACACAAGTAATGTCTTTGAGTGCTTCTCGTGGTCATAATTTAGTATGGTCTTATGTACATCCAGGTTAGTAGTTATAATGTAATTGTTTTACTAACACATTGTCCTCTTAGTATCAGTATATTAAAGTGTTTTTAAGGATGCTGTCGATCGCACTTCTTTATTATACACCATACCTATGACCGCGGACTATCATAAACACGTTTATTTGTAAATGGAATATTTTTTTGTTGACTTAATAATAAATTTTTTTTTAATAATGTAGTAAAAGAGTAAATTTTACATCAAATGACATATTAGCTACCTTAAATAGATTAAAAATTATACACTTAAAAATGTATCATATGTCACTG
>PVMI01069613.1:6899-17937 GCA_008528875.1 Aulacorthum solani | reverse complement strand
CTAGATATCCAATTTCATTATAATTGAATGAAATATGGGATAAGAATGCTTGGTAAATCGCCTTGTATATTTATAAAACTCATATTATAGGTACAATTATTTTGTGTAGGTATAAATGGCTCGCAGGCGTAAATCGTAGGTATAAGAATATTAGCGTATGGATATTAATTAAGAGTTAAGACTGTTTCAGATGTATTCCCGCATAAATTAAATCTAAACTAATGTAACGTATACATTTATACGGAGTGATTAGCTAATCTTTAAGTAAATTCTTAATAAACATATACCTAAAACACTTAGATTATTTAAACAGCGTTTAAAGAGTATAATATCCTGTAGCATTACCAATTTATTTTTTCTTTTTCAAATGATTATCATTTATAGCCATTTTTTCAAGTAGTTTTTGTATTTTTTAAGTTTGTGTCCTAAGAATAAGATACATCCACGATATAATAATAATAATTTTGTCTGTAAGATATGGGGAATAAATTTATCTATTACCTATCTATACATTTTATACAATTTTTAAACATTGTCTGAATATATTAAGTAGGTAGGTATATTTGGTACTTTGGTATTAGATTAATTATTATAAGTAGGTACATTTATTTTATATATTTTTAAGGATTATTGTCTTTACATTATTTGTTTTAATGACTTTGAATTTACTCATTTTGATACATTATAGTTTTAAAAAAAAATCGTTTCCTAAACAATTTAAAATGCATTGGTTCTCATTTGAAGAAAAAAAATGTTAATATCGCCACAGGACACCATTCTTAAATAATTCCATAATGGCGTAGAAGAATACAAGTATTTGGAAACACGGGTCATTAATTATTATACTTAGAAAAATTCTAAAATATGAACTTAAATAAATGCATTACTAAAGAAAAAAATGAGGGAGGTTGTAAATTTCGTATGCTTAGTGAATCACTCTGTGTATAATATATATTAGATATTGTATACATATATTAAAACTAAAATAATTGCTCATTCGTTTAAATCTGCAAGCTATATAGTATATGATATTTTAATTTATGCACCTACCTATTATAAAGAATAGATGTATGGCCGGCGCTGCTGCAGTAGTGCATTGGTGGACGGTGGTGTCCGGAAGTTAAACTCTTCCGCTCGCGCGCAGTTTCATACACGGACGCGTATATTATACAGTTGGATAACGTAATATTATTATTATTATGTTTGTTTGCTAGACCGTCCATCGCATCGTCCATTGTTTTCGTCCACATAAACGCTGCGGGGCATATCATCATCGTCAGTTCTTATTATTAATATATTATAATATTAATATGCAGTTTCGAGCGTCTCGAAGCATTCTCGGACGAATGTATATAGATAGCTGTATTATACCTATGTATATAACTATATATATATATGTATATATAATATTAGGTATCTTTTATTTTGTATTTTTTACTTTTATTTCAACAGTTTATTTTAATTATAAAACTGCAGAATTTGCGAGTTCTATTAAATTATTCAGGTCTTGTCATTATATATTATGTATCTAGCTATAGGTGCCGTATAATACAGTCACTTCTGGTCATACATTATATTATTATACAGTAACGAATGCAGGTTTAGTTTATATTCAAAATCGTTAGAATATGGAGGTAGGTAGTACTTATTTTATACAGTTGAATAAAATTTTACTTCTTGGTTTTTTCCTCATAATGACATAGATTTTTTTAAGATAAGTCTGGCAATGAGTGGACCATATCTTATGGATTAGGTAATTCACACATTCCAAATCTATAAAATATTTATAAGAGAAATATCATGGCTCTGCTCGTTTATATTGGTAGTATTTTCATATGGCTCAGTAGTTATTTGAATCTGAATAAATGAGTTTTTAGTGTAAGTTAAACGACGAAGGACAGCGATCACGTACAATTTGGCACTATAAAAATTGGGTTAACGTTGATTTCCAGTGCGGCAGCGTGATAAAATTAAAAAAAATCACACGATGAGATTCAGCAACATTTTATCATGTCGAATTCTCATAATTTTTCGACGCCTAAAACAATAAAAAAACAAATAGTATTATCATATAATATAATGCATGCTTAGTTCGTTTAGATAATGTTTTTAATCCGTTTATTATTGGTAAATAGTATATACATCATAATAATTAAGGTATAGTTACTATGATAATAAAAAATCTATGTCTCCTGTTTTAAGTGTTTAAAAGAAAACTCAAAACTGCCATTCATGATTTCATATTATAGAATATACAATACTCATTATATTGGATGTGTAGATGTTTAATAACCAATAAAATCGAACTGCATAAATAGGTAAATCAATGACAAAGTATGCACACTATTTATCGTGTTAATAAATAATACAATATATGAATAAATAAAAATGTTAATTTTTGGAATAAATAACACATTATTATTCACTTATTTAAGTATAATAATAAATGTAAAAAAGTGTATAAAATACAATAAATCTGAAAACAATTGTTGTCGTTTCGTATAATTTTTGATAGCAATATCGAATAAAAAAAAAACCCTATCACATTGTATTAAACAAATACATTCATCTCTTTGCCCAGAATCTAAAATAATATTAAACGATATTGTTGTAATACCATACCAAATTCCAGTCTTTGTATTTTATTTGATAACACGAAACACTTGTACATTATGACCGTGGAGACTATTGAAGACTGATAGATAAGACAAAATGGGTACGGCATATACGCAAATAGTCTAAATTTTTTTCTGGCGTAGTTCCCACGCCTCCTAACTAAAGTTATCAACACACAAATACAAATTATTATTTACATAATTTACATTCAATATCTATTTTATAACAACAAACTAGTAGATGGCAAAAATTGAAATCCACATGGTTTTTATTGAATTTAATTTTTAAGTGGTAGAAAAAAATGATATTTACCATTTACGCAGATCCATCATCCATTAAGTCTTCATGGAATCAATATGACACCACAGCGATGGCGGTAAGACGATTTATTGTTTCGGAATAATTTTCCGAGAGACCGACGACGCGACGCGCGAGTAAAATAATATTATAATATATAGCACAACACACACAATAACAATATTACGACATATCATGTCCGACGAATACGGGAATTGCATTTTTAAACGTCCCACGCGAATTTTTTTTATAGGCACGCAAACACGGCGGTAATTTAACATTCAAATCGTGGCGCGTTTGACGGAAAAAATCACATCATGGTCTCAATTTTTTCGAAGAAACAACAGGTCCACTTTTATATAGCAGACCAGTATTGTAATACTGTGATGAATAAACAACGCATGCACTACAATGCATTAATTGTACATTTATAAAAAATATATTTCATTTAATAATAATGATATTGGGTGTAAATAACTCAACCTTTAAAAATTCCCTTTACTTTATAACAAAAAAAAATATTTTCGAAACTAACAATTTTGGACTTAGGGATATAGTAGTATATCTATAGTATATTATATTGCACTTGTATTGTATATAGATTCGTAGGATCGCAGGTTATTACTTTAGTAGGACATTTTGCTTTTAAATTAAACCACGATATCGAAAATTAGAAGTAGGTAAATATAGAATATACTTATTATAATAATAGCTGATGTAACAGAAGTAAACTTTGTATACAAGACGCATTTAACGAGTCTAATAATTATCCGTGTATTGTAATAAGTATAGTTTACAAGATGATGATTTTTCAAGATCCATCCCCAAGATCACCAATTTTACTTTAATAACGATTTTCGGAATTTTTAAGTTTATAGTTTAAGGACTACCTATATTTTAAATCATTACGATATTTCATACCATTTAAAATCAATTTTTTAATATTTTTAAATCTTTTTACAGTATAAAACACGAATAAGATGATTTTTGAAAAACGTTGTCTGTAATTCAAAGTTAGAACAAGTGGTTTTTGTTTTATTAAAAATTAAAATGTAAGGATAATTATCTTTAAAAATGATTTTATAAATGTATAAAATATCGATGTATTATTAATATATTGTTATTATTATTTTACTATAATTTAAAAATCATAATCCCATATCTTGGATACTCATTTCATGGGTTATAATAGACTTAAAACTACTTCCACTGAAACATCAAAATTTCCAAAAATATCAACTGCTTAACAATTAAACAGTCAAAAATGCAGGAGAATCTCATATTTAAAAATATTAAAAGAAGTTGGGCCACAAGATACTTGTTAAATTGCATAAGCAATTCAAACGTATGGTAAAATTTGTAGTTAACGTTTTAATTAAATTTTTTTTCTAATTTTGGTGTCAAAGAGTATTTCTTTCTTTTATTTGGGACTCGGTTCGAATAGTGCACACGGATAACGTAATAATATGATAATTTTCATACTTCGTCTGGGCGTTTGGCCATCGCGATATCAGTGTATAAATATATTAGGTACGTCTCTGTTTCGGTGGAATTGGTGGTGGTAGTGGTGGGGGTTGGACGATTGTGAAAATAATAATAGTAATAATCGTAAAAAAACTTATTGTAGGTAGGTATAATAATAATAACGTACAAGCCCCGAACGCGGCACAACCACCCCGCGACGAGAGAGGGGTGACTACCGTGCGATCGGCGGCGTGTGTCACCTGGTGCCCGGGGGGGATGGGCGTACGGTGCCGACACCTGGCGGCAGACTGGAAACACACTCACGCACGGGCACCGCCGCCGCCGCCGCCGCCGCCGCAAGAACGTATCCTCCGGGTCGGACGACGCGGCCGGTATCGTATAATATTCGTATCCGTCACACCGTCAGTCCGCCACAGTCGTCGATCCGCGACCGTTCGATAGCGCTCGAGCGTCCCTCTTGCTCCTCCGCGCCGTGTCTCAGTGGTTCGCGTTATCGAAGTTTTTTCCACCTACAACAGAAATATTATATTAATAAATTGAACATTCGTAACGTAAATTATTTATATTTATTATTATTTTTGAAAATTTTTTTTCACTATTTTATACGGTTTGTGTACACATGAATTATTATATCGCATTAATTATTACCTCCTCTAGTGCTGTGTGATAATTAATTTTATACCTATAAATATTACTAATTTAAAAGTGCGTTTTTATCGTCGACCACGGGTGTTCGTTACGTATTACCATCGTTGTTGTTGTTGTTATTATCATTATCAATCACAATAATAATCGATCGTGTGCGCGTAGTCACTGAATTTCGCGAAAGTGTTCTCTGCGATGCGTTGCGTTCCACGTACACGCGTTCCGGACAACGTCTAAGTCCAAGTCGGCGGGATATTCGCCGCGTGTTCCGAGAATAAAACGAAATATCTTTTTCGCGCACACAAGTGTCGCGTCCGTTATCAGTGCGCTGTGCGTCGACGACGACGACGACCATGCGGTACCGGTGGTGTCTGTATTGCATTGTATGCATCATCACATTCGTAATTACAAACGTGAGTAGAAATTTGTACATGTTGTTATTATTGTAATAAAATATCGCTAACCGTCTTATTATGCACATTTTTTTTTGCCCTCCTCGGATCCTCGTTATTATTATTATTGTTATAATATTCCCACGAGGACCACACCGATAGATTGTCGTCGTCGTCTTTGTCGACGAGGGTCGTGCCCCCCTCCTCCACCCGCAATAACGTTATTATCATAATAATATCATTGTCGCCGAGTGACGAAAATAAATCTCGTCGGCAGTTGTTGCCTGTTGGTATTATTTTTTTCCACAACCTCGGTCGCGGTATTACACGATGATATAGGTAGGTATGCCAAAAACTCGCTCTGACCACGGGACCGACCGTCGTCCATCACTGCACGATAACGCGCCGACAATGTCCCGAATCTCGATAATAATAATATCGTAACGCACACCGTCGTCGTCACGACGGCAATTAATAATTATCATTATTATCAAGTATAATACTTACGAAATTCCTATCGTCTCGACGGGCCGCGGACGACCGTTCTCGTTAAAATCCTCCTGTTCAACGTCAACCCGACACAACGGCCGGTATAAAATATAATTAAACAAAGATGCCCATAACCCGGTTTTTAATAATAATACGGTCCGCTGACATATATACGGTCTCACTCTCCCCACGCGCGCCTCGTACCTTCCTCTCCGCCTCATCGTTGCCTCGTCGTTTCGTTTTATTTATATCTCTCCCCGTTCAAGAAATATACATATACACTATATTACTATCGTCATAACCGATGTGTTGGTATATATATATATATATATATATATGTATAATAATGATAGTTTTTATTTTTTTTATAACTATCGCTTTTTCAATGATTTTACGCGCTAGGAGTGTTAATAATAATAATAATAACAATATAACCCCATAAAGTCCGTCGTCGTCGTCGGCTTGGCGGTCTTATATAGTATTATAGACCATCCATGGTGGCCGACCGTCCGGCCGCAGACTGCATAGTGGAGTTCGTTTTTAATTTCTGTTTATAATTATATAATAAGTTAATCGTTATTAATAATATATTATTACTATTATATTGTTTGGCTCGTGATAACGAGTAACGGCGTTGTTGTCGGATATTATTGTTATATTCGAGTACTCGACATAAGTAATTCCGTCACTTCTCGGAACCGTCATTAACCGTCGTTATCGGTACTTAGTGAGGGGGTGAAGTGATGGGGTTACCTGAGTGCCGATTAGATATTTCGCTCCCCCGTCATAGTACTACTAAACAGTTAATTTGTGACCATCGACCAGACCATGTTATGAGTGAGTATAGGATAATGTTGCTCTATGCTCGGACGTCGACTTATTGGTTTAGTGTTGCATTCGAACCAATCAGCGTAGCGGCAGATAAGGAACACGACGCTTGGTGTGCACAGATAGTAAAGAAACGGATGGGCCTTACCCATCGATAATGAAGTGTGCCAGAAGAGGGAACAAGAGACCTATAATAACACTATAAGGTGATACTGAAATATGGCTATCAACAAATAAAAAAATGTATCTATTTGATCGCTAGAAATGTTCCCCAAACTCAAAACAACTACATAGTGTGATATCTAACGTTCTCTCCGGACCACAGACTTCTCCATAACTGCACATAGGCTTGCAATTTTTATATGGCTAACATTTTTTACGAACCAAAAGACATGGCAGAACAGCTTCAATAATTATTACATTTATTCTGTGTTGCTAATCTAGTATAGAATATTATAGAAATCTGTGCTTCGGGCCCACAACGGTGTTCAATCCGTGTTTTAGGATTTGGTATCTAGGCCCATCCACTTCCTTATTATCTTGGTGGTGTGCCACGTCTCCGAGATTTCGACATCGACTGGGAAACTGCGAATTGGAATGCGGGGGCGGCGGGATAATAATGTAATAATCATCGTTAAATGATAATGTTTAGTCGTAGTCGACGGGCGATTATGATGTCTCGGTCGTACTCTCGTTGTGTTGCTGGCCCTGCCTTGGTTATTGCGAAACGCGAATCGAAAGGACGACGGTGTTGTGTGTATGGAACAAAAAAAAGAAAAAAACCGTATTTCGGTATATTTACAAACACGAGTGGCTCTAACAATGAGCGCATTACCTAACTTTATTAGAAAAAAATAAATAAATAAAAAGAAACTTTAAACGTGTCGAGTCATTGGTTATTATTGTTTTTTTTGTTTGGAATGAATGACTTTTATAAAATGCAGTAACACACTCGCGCGTCTTTAACCTATGTCATGATGTCGGCTGAATAAGACGCGTGTCATCATACAGAATTTAGAGAACGACGACGGCGACGATTATAATAAAAATATTATATACGGACGAAAAAGAAATAAAACACATTGGGGGCGCGATGAATTTGTTGGAAATCAAATAAATAACGATGATGTCGGGAAACGACTGCGACCGTAGGTAGTATAGCTACAATATAATAGCGTACCAAAAATATTATACCTAGGTAATAATATCGTACTTGGTCGAGGTGTATTATGTAGGCCATTCGTACACCTTATAGAAAATTGTGATGTAAAATAAAAAAAACAACGAGTAAATCGCATACTTTTATATCATTATTATATAGGTATAATTTACCCCGCGCTCAACGTCTGACAATCGATCGGTTTTTTATGATAATTATTAACGATTCAATCGAGCCGCCGCGGCGCGTAGTAATAAGTAATAACTTACACAACGATATCGGTTTCGGATTCATTAATTAATAGAACACACATCAGAAAAATAAAATAAAATCGACGAATACTTTTTCTTCGTAACGGTATTGATACATATATATTATTGTCGTAAAACATGTACGATTTGTTATGCGGTTAATTACCCGAACCCATTTAGAGGTGTACGCACCATGATAGCTGCTATATAACACCACCCAGCGCCACGATCTGCAAGGGAATTTCTGGTTTTCTGGTCCAACATAATAGTAATATTAATAATAATAATATAATGGCAATAATAAAACGCGTACGATATTATGCCCAATAAATTACGATTACGCGTCGTCGTTCGCACACACACCTCTCTATAATATAAAACGATCAAAACCAGAAAAATGCGTACCTACTGCCGTCGTTGCTTTTTCCAACCGGCCCCATATTATTGCAGCGTGTGTGTGAGATCGTATATCGTAGAAATGCGCTTCGCACAGGACATGCACGCACGCACGTATACATATATTATGTGCGAGTCTACACAACGACAATAATATAATACTCGGCACGTAATAAAAGTATGGTTACAGCCGAGATAGCGCCGCCGCCACCGCGGTATATTATCATCACGCTCGTCGACGACAATTTTTTTCACCTACATACGTATTACGGTCGGCGAGGGCTGTTCGTGTGTGTGCGTAATGTTGTAGGTTCACGCCGACGAGGAGAAAAAAAATTCGCGTGTTCTCGGGCTATTCGCGTTTTCTTCGAATGCCACTTCATATTATAGGTACATGGTATTAATATTCTATCGGCCGTTGTCTGTCGTGGATTTCGTATCGGCAACTTTTCCGCATCCGAGAACTGCTCTCGGAGGTGCATGCGGTTGGTTTCTTTCTTAGCGCTAATAATATATATCATTGTTAAATTGTAAAGAGGAGAGATAGCTATACCACCACCCCTGCGTGTGTAGTGTGCATTTCATCTTTTTTCTCTCTTTCCTCTCTCTCTCTCTCTCTCTCTCTCTCTCTACAGCCAATCAATTGCCCTAAATAGGTTCTTTATGGTTTCTTTTACTGGTAAAAATAAAATGAAACGCGCCCGTACCGAGTAAAAAATAAATTCCAGAACCGTTGTCACATACGCGTGCGACCTTTGAGCCACTCTTCGCGGTTTCCGAACAGGCGATCCTCGTCACCGTCATCGTCGTTACATTGATATCCTCGGGCAACACGCGTACGTGGTGCACAGGACATTCCGATTTAGGTAGTCGCGCTTTCACCCATTGTTTTGGCCCGCGTCGCCGCTGCCGTCCTTTGAGCTGAGACGACCTTTATGTCTTCTCGTCAACGTCGCCACCATCTGTCGACGCGTCGTATCGCTGTCGCCAAGCTCGTTGCGCATAATATATAACGACGTGGGTCTGAGTACGCGTTTTTCTCGCATTATTATTATAATTTTCACTGTACGCGCATATATTCCGTTTTACCCGTTGGGCGTTAACGTCGTCGTCGTCGTCGTCGTCGATTGTGAAAAACGATTGCGAGCTCTCCTCCGCATAAATATAATGCGTGTGACACATACCTATTATTATTATTATTATTGTTATTATTATTATTGTGAGCGTATATATGCGTTCGTTTTCGTACGGCGGTCGCGTATTTTCGCGTGAAGATATGTTGTTCGGAAATAAAATAAATAAATAGTATGCTAATAGAATTTAATGAAACGTCTGTGTTGTCTATATAGGTGGATTGCAATGGCGTATTCGAGCTGAGGATAAAATCGTTCAGCAACGAGTTGGGCCGAGAAGCTTCTGGCCTGTGCTGCGGCGGCGTGTGCGGCACGCCGTGCCGGACAAAGTTCCGGGCGTGCCTAAAACATTACGAGACCAACATAAACGTGAACTCCACGTGCACGTTCGGTGACGTCGTCACGCCCGTGCTTGGCGAGAACAGCCTGACGCTGCCGGCCAACGCCACGCCGATAGCGTTCCACTTCAATTTCACATGGCCGGTAAGAATATACTACGTGTTATACCATACTACACAAGAATTATTGCTTTAATGCCCTAAATTTGTTTTATTAATATGTACCCACTTGTAAAATCAATAAAAAAAGCTTAAACTATGACATAAATATATAAATACATTTTGTAGGTGTTCATAGTCTTTGCAATTTAACAAGCATTGTTTCTTATAAATATATAATTTTACATAATATGTGTAGTAGGTGCTATAATTTGTTAATACATTGTTGCATTTGGTTTATTTGTATTTACTGATCATGAGGAGTGTTAAGTTGGGCCATATCGATTTTTATTAGTTACATATATGGAATTTCAAATCCAAGACTAAGTACTAATACTCAATTGTTTGCGTTGGCGGTGTAATATAATGTGATAAAATTCCGTCATAATCTTAAAATAAAATTTTCTAAAAATTCTCTTAAAAATTTTAAAAATGCAAAATCAAATTTAGTAAATAATCTGTTTGCCAAGACGTGAGAGAAATTTGTACTAAAATGACGATCATCAGCAGCCATCAAGAAGAAAAAAAAATCAACGAGCATTGAAATCCCAGCCCTACCTCACAGTGTCGTCTATATCTCGTTGCTCCAGCAGCGTATTGTTAAGTTACGCTTGTATAATGCGTGTACGCACGTACACGACGTTTCCGCGAGCAAACACAATAATAATAAAATCGTACGGAACGAGGAAGAGGAGGCGGCGACGGCGACGATGGTCTCTTGTGCTATAATATTATCGTTGCTCGCTTCCTCCTTCGTCTCGCCACAGGAAACCTATAATATTGTATTATTATACCGGAGGGATAAGATAAATGGGATCTACGTATGCACACATGCCGTGCGTATTGTAAG
>PVMI01069563.1:0-11783 GCA_008528875.1 Aulacorthum solani | reverse complement strand
TTAACCTAAATCACTTAAGCTAAGTCTTAAGTTTTCAAACATTGAGGTGCCTGTATGCCGTTTCGCGAGTTGTCAAGAAGTTGTAATCAGCTGCATTGGTGTACAGTATTTATTTGAGTATCTTCACACGTTTGTTAGTAAACATCTTTATTTTGTCCTGGATGGATTATATCTTTAGACTGCGATAGATGACTTCATCATTCTTTCGAATTACTACAACTGTCAATATTGTAAACCAACCAGTCTAGACTTGAAACGTTCTTACGATTTTGTTATAATATTTAAGTAAGATAAGATATCCACTAAAGTGGATTCATTTTCACTGAACAGTCGTTGTTGCTTAGACGTTTGGAGTGGTTTTTTTATTAACTATCTGAGAGTAAGAGATGACTTCTGTGACGACGGTTTTTTATGGTTTCTTCACTACACATATACCTTTGTTGAGAAAGCTCTTTCTTCTGACTTTTTGTAAGCACATTATGTTACATTATTAATAGTATTTACATACAAATTAAATCATATAATCGTATATACCTATATAAAAAATTACATGGAGTTATTTATAGGAATATGAAATAATACAAATTTTTTTAAAAGTTTTTTTTTAAAATTAATGACCAATGTTGATAAAAAGTTCACATTTTTACAATATTGGATATTTGCTCGATTTCGCATTGAACGACTTATTGTTATAATTCAAAAACAAGTAACCGTGGATATTTGAATCTTTACCAAATGTTCATTTTATTATTTTCTTTAATTGATTAATTTTTCAAATAATTTTGACTCGTTTTAAGCTCTAAACAGTGATTTTATTTTTCAATTTTTTTAGTTTTTTTTTTTTCTAGAAATGTCAATTAAATTTTATTTCTCATGTCAAACAGTTTGTCCCACACATTGTTACAAAAACAGTTTTAAAAAAAAAAACGTTCATATGATTTTTTTTAAGCATTTAAGTTAAATGTTGACAAAATTTATCAAATTGAAAATTGAAAAATTATTTTGTAGTTTATTAGTTATTTTTTTATAATTTAAAAATATTATTTGTGGGTACTTGAATTTTTTCGAGCTATTATATTTTATACACACAATGACACTTCCAAATATAATTTTTTTGATAAAAATTAATTTAACCTATTGTAATACAATAATGCCTAAAAGTAAAATAAATTAACTTTATCTCAATAATATCATAAAATATACTTACTTACATAGGCTAACAATAATCGTCTTTGTTTAACATGGTTTTTAGTATTAAATAATTTTATACTATATTGAAATCAAATTTAACACATCCGCTACAGTGGCTCTATACGAGTAGACTCGTAATGTAGAGCACTACAGCAGAGCGTTATCCACTTAGCAGTTTTTTTTTTTTAAATGGTCCATTTTAAATTTTCTTACCATTCCTAACTCTACCTCATTATTTTTGTTGACTTCATCAGTTTTCCATTCCAGGAAATGATGCAGAAACGATTGAAATGTAACTGGTGGCATAATCTTCTTAATGACTAAAATAATATTACAACATTAATTGTACTGAAGAATCAACCTAAATACGGTTGATACATATAAAAATATTTGCAGCTTATGGTTCTCATATGAATAATAGATCATAGATAAAAAAAAAAAATTGGTATAATAATACCATACCTGGGAGAATATGGTATATTATATACCAATAATGTACCTATTATAAGTACAGGTGTACAAATGCATATTTACACGAGTAGGTTCTAGGCACACCGTACTAAGGATCACAATCACCTATTAATTACATTGTAATATTTTGCTATAGATAAAAAAAATTATTTAATCTTCAAAGTCTGCGCTCTGCGAATCAATCAATCGATTTCTTACTCGGCGTATTAAAATCCTTACTCGTGCGTCGTGCGGATATAATAATATTGCGACCATTTTAATATATTTTATTATTTTATTAATGTTGTATTATATACGATATACCTATGATATACTTGAAGGATACCATATTATGGAATATTGTGTCGTGCAATGCATATTATGCGTGCGTGTAATCTCATTTGTATACCTAATAAAAAGCTTTGGGCAATAATAGAACTTTAACGACTCCGACGTGACGATAAATGATGGCGTATAATAATAATAGTAATAATAATATGTAAATTAAACTGTGCACAGTTGTACGAATAAAATTTAGTTTTTCGGTATTTGTATGTGTGTGAGTGTGTTTGTGTATACATTTCGGAACGATAATATTTGTTTTTTATACGCACCCGACATTTTAGTCAACGGCGGCGGTCGGTCGTAAAACAAAAAAATATCGCCGAAAGCCCACCCCTACCTCTTTCCTTACTGCGAGCGCACACACACAGTAAACAATTTCTCCTTATTTCTAATTTAATTTTGGTGAAGTGTATAGTACATAAACATTGTATTTACCTTATTATTTTGATCGATTAGAATTGTTAACTATGAAATACAGTCATTGTTTAGCCTTTTTTGACTTTAAAGGACAATTCAACTACCTATTCAAATGTGTACATGCAAATACATTGCCTATATTCTGCAATGATATTAAAAATTAAAACATAAACGAAAACACACAGATGTATATTTGTATGGTGAAACTAAGCACGATTGTACAACGTACATTTGTAAACTACTTACTAACTAGTGCAAGCATAATATCAAAGTGACTATAGCTGATTAAATAACCCGAACGAAAGTAAATACTATAAATACAGCAAATTCACTGTGTAGAAATAAGCCATACTCTGTGACAATGTAATATACTAACAACTTACAATAGAAAATTAATCATTGGTACATTATTTCACACATTTTTGGAAAATAGTTCATTGGTGCCTACTAATGGCGATATACCACAATTTTGAGTAGTGAAACATATTTTATTTTTTTATGATTTGAATGTTACAATTTAATCGAATAATGTTACTATCCACTTATTTATATTTATACCTGCATAGGTACAATGTTATATATAACTGTAGTACCTATGTATATTGTATATAACATGTTTAAAAAGAAATAATAATAAGGATTTTAATGCAGAGTGTGTTTCCTTAAAGAAACGTATTCCGTGTACTTAATTCGTTTCAAGTAACAGATACTGGAAAGGTGAAACTTTTACTTTGCATTTTTCAGCGTTTTCCTAGGTTTTATAAGATTTGCTTTATTAATAGATTTAAGGTTATTTTTCATTCGCAACAAATTTCAATAAAATTTAATTTATGAATGCGACAGCATAGGTGTATTATGTTATCTATCCAGATGAGGTGTCTTTACTCAAACGAATCTATTACTACAAATTTGTCGGATGGAATTTAATCTTGATCACAAGTTTAATTTGAGATTAATTTGAAAGTTAAACTTAAATTTATGTGCCTAACATAAAACTGTGGATCATTTTTTAAAGGAATTATTGAATCGAAAGGCATTTTTGAACAGTTTTGGCTTGAGAAATTATAACCGCTCTAGATCAACCCATTGGCCACCTTACTATAGATTTGTAGAAACTAAAAGCTCACAAATACATTCTTTATAAAGAACTTTGTACAGTTTACACAATGAAGATATGTGTTAAGTAACCCGGAGACATGTAGAGCTATATAGAGGTACTTAATGGGAGTTTTCAAAAACTAAAATGTACATTAAAAACAAATTTATAAATAAATACTATATAAAATTAAAATAAATTGGTGTTAACTAATTTTGATCTACTCCAGGTTCTCCTTTTTTGGGGCTTTTTAAACTTTACCAGTAACAAATTATAGGCAAATGCATATGGCATTAGCGCAAAACAATTTACAAAGTAAATTTTTTTATTGTAACTCAATATAGACTAGCATTATATAAGTTTATTAATGCAATGATTTAATTTAAATATTTGCAAATCAATAAGAATATTCTTAAAAGAACATAGATACTATATTGATCGAATTCAAGTTATATATATATATATATATATATTTTAGATTCTGAATTACAATTAATGAGTATTTTTTTTTGTCCGGAGCACTCATTGAAGTGGAAAAAAATTCTCTGATTATAAACTTCGTGCGGGTTTCTAGTAAGTAGCAAATTGGATCCATTATTAGTTCTTTTGGGAGGTTAAAATGGAAAATTCTCAGTGTTTTTTAAAATATTTGGGGAAAAAACAAAATTAGAATACAAACATTTGTAACAATTTTATTAAAATTATTAAAATATATGTTTGGAGACCTTGGCAATAGTCGTAGAAACTATTACAATAGTTTTATTCCGTATCGTAATTGGGTAAAACCTTGGTGACTTCCATTCATTATGATAAATCTAGACTAGACGTCGCTTTTTTAACGATTCATGCACCTGTTTCAAAAACTCAGCCTGATTTCACATATCTTCATTGTTTTTCCAGCACCAGTCATGGCTGATCATTTTAGGATGTAACAGGTATGCAAATGCAAAGCTTTTCGCAAAAATGCATTCAACCTATTTGTTATTTATTATAAATAGCAATATTAATATAAAAAAATATATTCTAGGCTGACACACCATCTCCGATCAAAAATATTGTACATGTCATTGAATTCAAATCCAAAACATCCATAGCAATGACCAACTATTCACTATTATACTGTAAAACTCAGCGATACCCACTTTCCAGACTTTTTTTGTATAGATAAATTTGTGTTTAAGTGCTTTTTTTTGTAAATCATTTAAACTACAAATTATACAGATGCAATACCTATATATACTATATAATAATATGATCGTAACTGTACACTCAATACCAGGAATACAAATAACTACCCTTCTTACTGAACCCTGGGTGTACACGACTCTTCCGGGAAACGAATAATAATATATAGAACTGCCGGATTTCCTATATACGTTTGCCGTTACGTACATACATATTATATTTATAACATAACGACGTTATTATATTTGAACGATTATTCATTCGATCGTGTGTTCATTTCTGTCGGCCGTCTTTCTCGCACCGCACCGCCCGAAATCCGTCGACGGCGACTAATAACAATAATATAATAATACGGCCTCATAGCTCCTTCACAGTCCTTCCCCGCTCAAATACGACTCGCACTTGTATTATATATAATAGCTGCCTCACTCACTCTCTCTCTCTTTCTTTCTCTCTCTCTCTCACTGTATAATATATTTTAATGCGTTAGTAAGGTCGCACGCGCGTGTGTGCGGTATACATATGCTGTGTGTAGTCATACCATATGTAATTTGTCGATTCGAATGATTCAAAGTTATATTTGCCAAAGTCGGGACGGACTCGAGAGTAATAAATTACATAATCAGGAAACTGTGACGAATTATTTTACAACGTAATGTTGGTATTTAATAATCGCCACCGCCGCCGACGGTCCCCTATTTATGTATACACCGAGCCGCCGGAGGGGGTTCTTGTCGTACACGCGAGTACAATGAAGAGGGTTAAAAATATTCAAAACCCTCTGCCGCCCCCGCCGACGTCGCTGCTGAGTGACTGCTCTACAGTCCTAAACATTAGCGACTATCAATATAATATATATATATATATATATGTGTGTGTGTGTGTGTGTATGTGTGTGGATGTGGGTGTGTGGGTGTGCGTATTATTGTGATGGTGCGCGAGACCGGGGAGAGTATTAAATGTTTAATCTACTTCACACGGAAATCACATTAACGAATTAAGTCGCTCGCGTTACGCGTTTTATTATTATATTTCGTCATATACATATTATACGCATATGATGTATATACATATCCATTATCCATATATATGTATGTGTGTGTGTGTGTGTGTGTGTGTAATGTATAATGTGTACGATGCACACATATTATGTATATATGTATGAGGATTTAAAAACATTAATATTCCGAATTCGCGAATAAGACGTACGCGAATACTGAGCACATAATATACTATACATACTACTGTTATACTTATATTATAAAGTGCTGGAGCTGTACCGATGATGACCCTCATCTCCACCACCATTAACCCTTCCTGAGACGACCCTTACCACCTCCTACACTGATGAAATACAACTCACTGTGACGTTAGCACCTACTGATGATGTTGTTATATATTAACTTAAGTAAAATCCATTTAGTCGAACCTTTATTTTCACGAAATTCTATTGTGTTATACACACCGTAATCGATCCGTTGTATTATCGTTGATGCAGACACCGTCGACGATTTATTTGAATAATATTTTGACCACTTGAGGAGAAGGTGTGTGGTGGTATAGCAGTGACCTGATCGTTGTTTTAGGAAAGAAGTATACTCCATACTTCAATTATTCCAATACCGTTCCTATTACCTTAAGCATAAAGCATTTAAAAAGTTACAAGTTCGCTTTGGAAATTGTCCAATATAAGTACATTTTTTGGTTATTACTCGACGTCAATAACGGACAAAATCAAACCATTAAAGGTATGTCAAAGTTATTGTAAACCGGTATGCTGCATTTATGGAAATAAACTTATCATAATCCAGAGTAATTAGATTCAATATTTATCTTTAGAGGGGTTGTTTAAATACTTACGTATTATTGTATGAATTAATCGTCACAATACTTTTTGGTACGCATCGGTCAGTCAAAGGTGTAGATTTTGATGCTATTGTTAAAACTAATAAAAATAAAAATATTTATATATAACTTAGGCGTACATAAATTACAGTTAGACGATTAATATAAATTGTTTATATTTTGAACAATTAGTAGTCGACGACAAAAATAAAAATTCAAAAATAGTATTCAAACATGTAGTTTATAGCCAATTTATATTTTATGATAAAAGTATAAAAATAAAACCTTAGAACAAAAATAGATAACTAAGTGAGTGAATATACAAAATATAAAAAATATACGAGAATACAAGGAGAGGAATCTAAAATAGTATTATAAATTCACGGAAAATTGTTAAGCAACGTGTCTTATAACTCATACTTTAATTTTACACGAATAGTGTGTACACGTGATATAAAAGGCACTACTAAATATAACAGTATTTAAACACTTACATAATAATATAACAAAATGTATTAAAAACTGAAATACTTATAATCGAATCAGGTTTACGATATTGTCAAAATACACTCAACTTAAACGAAACGAGTGCATAAAATGAGTTTATGTTTTTAGATATATAATAAACTTAGTGAAGCGAGAAAACTATATTATTGTCTTACAACGATGAGTTTTTATTTTGGCACGTGATCGATTTTTCGGGCAGATAGTTATATTACTGTGCATTAAAAATAATCGATTATAGATGATATAGGTATATTAAATAGATCTATGGGAATTGAGCTTTATTCCCCGGGGTAGTTTTTCGGAAAATCGAGAAAATATATTGGGATGGATTTTATACGAACAATATATTAAACCTTTTCATTGAAACCAGTACCCTTAATTTATATTCGTTATAATTGTAGTTTAAATGTTTTCATGGATTTAAATTTTGTTTTAATTCTACAAATGTAATGAGTGAGTGTACGCGTATAATGAAATGCCCACAACGTTTTTAATATTTGTCATGTTTCATATTATGGAGGATTTTAGTAATCCGTTTGCCGATCGTCAATTGTTTTACAACAAATGCAACTCACTCTCCCCTAGTAGCCATCAATGTCCGCGCTCCTTTAATATTAAACATGCACAGTGCGATTGGCAACCCCGATCGACCCAAGAAAATACGAATTTAATTGTACAAACGAAATTTCACCTTAAAATCACCCATATTTATTCAAATAAATTAACAATTTCAAAAAGTTATGAATTGTATTTTTTTTATGTCAAAATTCAACATTATAATTCAATTATTACTATAGGTACTCATGTCATCTAATAATATTATTCATCAATCACTTACGGATATAAAAATATTAAGGAATCGATTTGCATACGTCTTTTGTAACAAACTTGGGAGGGAGTAGTAATTTGAACGTTTTGAAACTAATTTTGATATTCCGTGATGCTGTAGGTTCTTCACTCGACCATACCTCACGATAAACAGATAGTTTTTTGTCACAACCGCGATTTCCTTCTTGTCGTGTCGTGAGAAAGAGGTAATATGCTAAAACGTCACCGTTCGAGATTCGGCAGAAAATACTACCCACGTAGACATTTAGTAGCCTGTACCCACCTACGTAATATTTTGTACGTATAAAAAACCAAACGAACCGTCGCGGTACTCGTTTCGTATTTTACGCGGTGACAACTAGAGTGCGTTGACTATCATAATATTTTTATATTTTTTGAGTTACTATGGTTGTACCTGTTCAAAGTAAGAAAATATGAATGAGACGGACTCATGGTATGTAACGATATTTGCGTCGCCGCTATCGTCATAATTAATATAAAATAATAATAATCACGCGTTTCGGTGCCCGCTCGAATTTAAGCTCTAACGCCAACACTTTAAATACAATATATAATACCTATTAAAATATTAAATAATATATTGTTATCGTGTTGTCATCGTAGACAGCTGCTGGCTTTCATTATGCATTTGGAGAAACTAAAAATTTTTCTCCCTCTGTATACTGACGTCATGCACGTTATGAAAATATTGTTCTCCTTTTCGAAGTGTCTTTAAAATATATAACTCTGCTAGTACTTATCTATACAAAATAATATAATACAGTTTAAAATGTAACCTACACATAATATAATTTTAAAATTTCACAAATACACGTAAATATTGTTCTAAAAATGTTGTTCAAAAAATGAATGCTTTACAATTTTTCTATAAGAAAATGTAGTGGTTTTTAGCCTTGAATATAACTGCACCCTTAGCGATTTCCCACATTTCACCAACCTTTGACTACGGCACTGCGTGTTGTCATCAGCAGACTGCAGTTGCTACTTGTACAGCCGAGTCCCGATAACTCGGATTTTACTTGCCTCTTCAAGATTTTCTAAGTTGTCTTTGGGGTACCTATACAACTCGAAACACACATGGGTCACCCTAATTTTTGAATTCCCTCGAAATTTTGCTCTCGAAACTTGGCTGTACTTATATATAATATGGTAGGTATTTTAAGATATTTCCAGCTATTTTTAAGGATGGTGAGTATTCAGGTCAAACAAGTTTAAAAATATATACACTAGAGATACTTAAAATGAACGTATAAATATTATTATAATTAAATCATCTTAAAAATATTCAAAAAAACAAAATACATGGGAAATTTTAAAAATGTCTATGTTGAGTGAAATGTGAATTGAACTACTCGTATTATCAAACTTAAAAGTACTACCTACTATAACACTATCGACGTTTGTAGGTTGGACGATATCTATTCAAATTTTTAAGGGAATTATTAACATTTTTAAGTTGTAATAATTTATAAAAATTAAAATATTGTTATAATCCAAAGTACACAAACGATATAATAAATTGTTATACCTACCTTTTTTTAAGTTTGGGTTATTATATAATTTTTCCGTTAGTATTGAAGCTATTACAACACGAAACTATTGGTTGGCACCGGAGGTCGGTCGTGAGCCGATGAATCTCAACGATCTCATTGCCGTAGACGATGCAACAGATATATTATAATTTATAGTTATCATACAGACATTAATTTTATTTTGTTGACAAATCACCGTGCTCAATATAGTTCCCCGCGCGCACTAAGTGTGTATTACACATCGCGTATGTATATATTTACACATTTAACGTTACATCCGTCAAAACCGTATATGACATATATATATATATATACGTATACGTATCAGTAATAACATGTCAAAGAACTACTTGTTTAATGGATATTCATTTCTGGTCAAGTACCCAAACGGGGTGTCATTGTTGACGAAATCTCTAGAGATGAATATATGCATCATACACTGGGGTGAACACTCACACACACACACGCACACACACGCACACACTCACTGTAGGCCTTTAAATGGATGAATAAGTGGACGAGAGCTCTCGCGCGCGTGGAGACCTCCGCCCGGTCCCTCGTGTATCAAAACAGATTGCCATATTTCATTACAACCGTCCGGTGCTCAAATTTATGGGGTCTCTCGGTGTAAGAAGTGTGAAATAATCGAGTTGCCGCCGCCGTGTATATATATCGCCGAGTGTATACACAGTGTATACGCGTATAATAAAAATACTGTGTCGAGGACGCGGAGAAAATGCAGATTGGATGATTGAAAGGAGGGTTCCGAAACCCCTTATTGTATATGGTATAATATTATAGGCGCTCGCAGACGAACACAATATAATAATATACGCTTTTTACCCCCTATAGGTCACGTATTATTATTATTATTATTATATATATTATATTATTATACGACAATAACGATGTAGGATTTTATCAATTCCGGTAACTGGTGACATGACGCCGTATAATTATATACATACATTATACGCGATTCGCTCCTTTTTTCTCTCTCTCTCTCTCTCTCCTCGCTCCGGCGTACAAATAGCGGCGCGCATTCGACGTTTTATTATTATTACATTTTTCTCATTACCATAATACAGTGATTTATTTGTATTATTGACTTTTCGACATAAACCCGTATTATATTATATATTATTATATAATGTACTAAATGTGTATATCGCGCACAGCTTCCGGATTGCAAATTGAATTATTGCTCTCTCCGAACGTGTATTTATACGATACGTAATATTGACTGCCCGGCGACGACTCTTGGACGCAAATGGTACATATTGTTATTCAATTATTGCATATAATAATATATACACCGTGCCTGACGCTTGCCGTGGTCCGTAGTATACTGCAGGTGATCTATTTCCTCTGCTAGTCTGGTCTTATAGAGGCGGTATGGTTCTGGTAACAGTGGTCAGCGGTGGCTTTTATACAGAGGTACATAATAGGTTTGACCTTCGGATTCCGTCGAAATTTGTCAACAACTTGTGTTTATGTATAATGTACATAGACTATCCGATTTGATTTAATTCTATTAAGTTTGATAACTTGTAGCGATTATAGGCGATATTGAAAAATTGTATTTAAAAAAAATTTGTTGATCTCTATTTTTTCCACGACTTTTAACCATCCCTGCGATCAAACAACTATCACACTATATATAGATTGTACAGCATTGTACGTATCCTATATAGGATATGCGATAGTTTCATTATTTTTGAGTTACAAAATCTGTAATAAAAGCCATACCCTTTGAAATTTCAAATTAGATTAAATTATCAGTCGGGGCTTAGGTTTAGGAACAAAAAAATAAGGATTACCGTTTGATCCGTTTCAACTTGTTTCCTCTGTTTAAACTTAACGAACCGTGTAGAATTCTTAACCGAGAGTCAGGGATCTGCGTGTAATGTTACCTACAATTAAAATAACTTATAAGTTATAACCACTGTGTGTGCAAATATATATATACATGATACTGGTCCATGGGCCTCCAGAAATTCATAAATTATTTAAAATCGTATAGAAGCCTAGTAAATCACTCGAGAAGGGTGCTTAATTAAAGTCTGTACTCTCCATTACATGTGCCCACTGCCGTATATAAACATTACGATAATATATAATGCGCTGCAGGGATAGGATTCGAATGCGATGAAATGTTCCTTATTATTCCGAGTGTTGATGATATTCTGTAAAAATAGCAAACCTCGAGACTTATGAAAATCTATAATGACACGAATCCAGAAATATATATTATTATTGTTTAATGGATGTGTGTTTTGTTTCATCACGTTTCTTAATAATATGATGGTCGATGATTATAATAATAATCAGGGCCTTGCACCCGAAATAGTTAATTCAGTTTTTAG
>PVMI01069561.1:0-15611 GCA_008528875.1 Aulacorthum solani | reverse complement strand
TATTGATGCCGCTAATATGAAAGCCATTCTTCTGATACAGTGCTATGGCTGAGGCATTATTCGGAGCTACCCTAAGTCCGACTTCATCGATGTTCATTATTTTTAGCAATCTTTTCATTTCGCATAAGGCCAGACCACCGAATCCACGGCCGCGCCAGTCAGGATAAATGTAGAAATCACTTATCCAGGCTGATGACCCGGTGATCGACAGCCAGAGGATGCCAATAACGTCCTCTGGTTCATCAGGCTGTTGGATACACCACAGCTGATTAGCCGGGGTCACAACTCCCTTTGTTAACACTGTATCAATAGATTCTATGGCTTTGATTCGTGCTTTTTCGGAAAGATATCCGCGATTGTTTTGCAGATCCTGCGAATATTCATGGATGAAAAGAGAACGATAATTTACGAATTCTTCTTCATTCATATTCCTGAGAGTAATCACACTGTCTTCCTGATGAGGTAGTTATGTGTTGAAGATATCACCTGGAAACTGTTTTTCAAGCTTCTCTGTTAAGGAATGTTTTCTCTGCACGTTTGAATCACCACTGAGAATGGTGATATTTCAGAATAGCGAGTAAACGGCACTTACTGATTATTGCTAAGCTCCGCTCCTCGCTCAAAACGTATGTTAACCAGCTTCAGCAGTTAACCCGCCCCTTTGCCAACAGACTCAGCCAGCAGGCCCGGAACGCTGTGCGGTCCGGGGATGTTAAGCTGTTCGATTGAGGTGTCCCAACATATTAAAATGCCACTGAAATTATATGCTTTGCGTTCCTTCAGCTGATGACGAGACTCTGACCCGGAATGCAATAACCAGCGCGGCAGTGAGCATGATACAGGCAGCTGTAATGAATACCCCCGTCACCCCGTTGAGGCCATATATCAGGCCACCTATTGCTGCACCCGCGGCAATGGAGGATTGGACGGCGGCGACCACCATACCCCCTGCGCTCTCGGCCTCATCGGGAAGAGTCCGGGCGACCCAACCTGACCATGCCACCGGTATGCCACCAAATGCCAGCCCCCACAGCATGACCAGCGCCGTAAGCCCGGCGATTGATAACGGCAGAGTGATCATACCCAGTGCCGCTGCTCCAACCAGAGCAGGCATAATAATCAGCGTAAAACGCAGGCTGCGTTCCATCAGCCACCCTGCCGACAGTGTCCCGATAAAGTTAGCAACGCCAAACACCAGAAGTATTAATGCCAGCCCTTTTGCGTCTATGTGTGCGAGTCCTTCCAGCGCAGGCCGTATATAGGTAAACAGCGCATACTGGCCGGTGTGTGCAAGCACGCACCCCAGCATGCCCACGCTCACGCCCGGCCTCTGGAGCAGAGAAAATACGGATGCCGTCCTGGTCCTGACTACCGGCGGCATTCCGGGCAGCGTCAGCCACTGAAAAATAAAAGAGAGTGCGCCAACCGCAGCAGCGGCAATAAACGCGCTACGCCAGCCAGACATCTCGCCCAGATAACTTCCCAGCGGTACGGCAACAACAGTACCTACCGCGATTCCACTAAAAATGATCGACAGCGCCCGCGGTACCAGCCTCTCCGGCACTAGCCTCATCGCAACCGCCGCTGCCATACTCCAGAATCCACCCAACGCGATACCCAGCAGGATGCGCATTGCCAGCAGCATGACAATACCTGAAGAGAGCGCCACGAGCAGATTTGAGAAGATCATAAGGGCGGTAAAGCTCAACAACACGACGCGCCGGTCCAGCGCACGCGTTAATCGCGGTATCAGTAATCCGGCAAATAACGCAATCACCGCCGTCACTGTTACGGCCTGTCCTGCAAGAGATTCTGACACACCCAAATCCCGTGCAATAGGCGTTAATAAGCTGGCAGGCAGGTACTCTGCGGTGAGCAGGCCAAAAACACCCATGGTTAACGAAAAAACCGCAAGCCAGGCTGGCTGGATTTTCTCATCTCTTTGCACTCTTTCTTTGTGAACCCTGATAGAAGTTTCATCCGTCATTTCTAAGTCTCCTGGAAAGTCGTTTCAGGAGAAGAAGTCTATTCAGGCGCAGCTGGATGATCTATGCTCTAAAACCCTCACTTTTTTACCCAAAACCCGGAAAGGCATATGACTTCATCCTTCGCTCTGTCATCAGAACTCATCAGCGAGCTGCTTTCCGGCCTGCGGCTATACGGCGTGCGATATCAGCGTATCCAGACGGGAGATACGTTTGGCCTGAACTTCGCAAGCAGGCCCGGTCATGCTTATCTGCACTACGTCGCTGTAGGGGAGATGGTGCTTCATAGTGCAAACGGCGAAGTTCTTACGCTTTCAGCCGGAGAGGCTGTATTTCTTCCCCACGGCGAACGGCATCAGCTTTTGTCGGCAACAGCCGCCGACGTGCTGGATATCGACAATATTGAAACGGCACCACTGGATGAAAAAGTGAGTGGGATTGATACCTGCCCGAGTACCCAGGAAACGCCAGGCGCTGTGCTGTTTTTTGGTTGCATGAAAATTGATCTGGGAAGCATGCAGCGGCTGGCGGATGTGCTGCCTGAAATTATGCATGCCGATGCAAAGGGGATTCAGTGGCCGGGACTCATGCATATCCTTGATGCGATGAAGCGTGAGATATGCTCCGGACGCGTGGGCTATGCAGGTATTCTCGCCAGGCTTGCCGATGTGGCTGGAGCGATGTTTATCAGAGGATGGGTGGAAGATGGTTGCGGCAATAGCCCTGGCCTGGCTGCAGCACTGCGCGATCCGCGTCTGGCTCAGGCCATCCTGGCGATTCATCGCGAACCGGGCCGGGACTGGAGCGTGGCAGAACTCGCTGCCGAATCGCATATATCCCGCTCCGCATTCGCCGAAAGGTTTCAGACCACCATCGGCGTCCCACCGCTACGGTATGTAACGGAAGTAAAGATGCATCTCGCTGTCCGCTGGCTGTCGTCAGAAAACATTACTGTCGACACCGCATCGCAACGGTTAGGATACTCCTCTCAGGCTGCTTTCAGCCGGGCTTTTAAGCGTGTAACGGGCAAGTCTCCAGGTGCGGTTCGTTTGCTTAGCTAATGGGTTTTATCCCAGGCTTAGTGCATCAAATTATTTAAGCTCATTGACTCAGAATTACGGCTTCAGCACCCGCTGCGTGAAAAAATCGACCAGTGCACGGATCTTTGGTGAGACGTGTTTACTGGCAGGCCACAGGATGTGAAAAGTACCCTGCCACTCAACAAATTCATTGAGTACTGGCACAAGAGTGCCATTTGCAACCAAATCACGGACAGCAAAATCCGGCAGGCTGGCAATTCCCAACCCTCGCAGGGCAAAGCAGACGCGCGTTTCTATGTTATTGCACACCATCGTGACGGGAAGATTCAGATTATCGGCATCGCGCAATGGCTATTTCTCAAGCTTACCGGTATGTGAGAAGCGGATCGATCGCCGCAAGGCACTTTCCCATACCACTCACTGAGAAGTAGTGGACGCCTGGCCCTTATAGATTAGCGCATACTTTTTCAAAATTAAGGATCGAAGAATGAAACGTAGAATTATGCTGCTGGATGTCCTTCCTGATGAGTTATCAATAAAAGAAATAGCAGGTTACATTTCTCCGGAGATCGCGCTTATCGTCAACCTGCCGCAAAACGGTTGTCACGCATACCAGGCGCAGCGGCATTTTGAAAGCGTGAGTATTAACATCCACGATGAGGAAGAGATCCTGGCGGTTGCACGGCAATTTGGGGGATTCGATGCGATTAAACTCAGGAAAAACGTACCTCTGAGGAAAAAGTTACTATGCGCACTAACCGCTGATGACCTTGCTACACGGTTAAAAGTTATTGGTCAGGCAGGAGTCGGCCTGAATCATATTGATACCGGCGCGGCTGAAGAACTTGGAATTGATGTTTTTAATACACCTGGAGCAAACGCAACAGCTGTTGCTGAGTTTACCTTGCTGCAGATGCTTGCCCTGCTGCGCCAGACTAACTGGCATCAGGATCAGATGCGAAGAGGCCACTGGAGTAAGTCAGCACGGCCTCCTGCGCGCTCGTTAAGTGATATCTCTGTTGGGCTGGCAGGCAGTGGTGCTATATCCAGGGCGCTGATTGCACTGCTGAAACCTTTTCAATGCCCGGTTACCGTTCTGGGTAGTTCCCGCTTCACGGATAAAGATGCGGATGAGCTTGGCGTCATGAGGGCTGATGACCTGCTGGCTTTGCTCAGCGGGAATGACATGATCTCTCTTCACCTGCCTTTGAACTCTGATACGCGTTATATGCTCAACGCATCGGTCCTTCCCTGTATCAGAAAAGGGGCGTATTTACTCAACATGTCCCGAGGCGGACTGATTGATGAGACGGCCCTTGCAGCTTTTATGAAGCAACATCCGGGATGGATTTCAGGTGTCGCTCTGGACACCTTCGAAGTCGAGCGCGAGCCCTTTTATTCTCCATTACAGGAATCAGAATATGCGCTTCTCACTCCCCATATCGCGGGCACAACGGAAACTGCCCTACTGACTTCTGCTCTCAGAGTTCAGCAGGGTATTCTGTCCAGACTGGCAACGGGTGCAGAAAAATAGTTAAACAGGCTTAAGAGCCGGTTGGTATTTGAAAGTCACGATTAAGAAATCTCTGCTTTGCAAAGCATTAACCTGGTGAATTTGGCCACAAGGTTATTCGTTACACAGCCTGTACAGGGCAAAGTTCATCAGGCAGACGGGAACATCTATAACAGGCTTACCACCATCAAGATATTCACCCCTGAATGATGCCATGCTGTCCCTCAGATATTTACCTGAACGCATGCGGATATCTGTCAGAGGTAATACAGCCAGCGGAGATGATGAGTTGTCCTGATTCATTCCAGGGTGGCTTATTTTCTTTTATCATCGATAAAACCGTATCAGAGGCGTTATGCCACGGTTCAAGAACCTGCATCTGCGCAAGAACTTCAAGTCCCTCAAGTTTATAAAGGCCGGATAGTGCAATTTCTTTACCCAGCTCATCCAGACCCGCAGAATTCTTATAGTCTGCATATTCCACGAAGTCCCTGAACCCGTTGAGTACCAGCCGTCGGGCTATATCCTCTGTCAGCCCTTTCTGCACAAACCAGCTTTGCAAACCTTCTGCGAGGAAGTAGAACCAGCTGTTCATACCCATGCTGACCGTAGCCAAATCAAATTCTGATTCATCGGTAAACACAGTTAGCTGGCCTAGCCGGTTAAACAGGGCCTGAATATCATTATCGGCAGCCGTCAGGAGCACACTCGATTGGTTAATTTCAGCGGCGAAGGCGAGCATCACCCTGACACAGTCAGTATGTCTGAATAAATCACGCAGCTTCTGAGTGGAAATAGCCGGTACAAGAGAAATCAGGGTTTGCGGGCAGCGTAACTGTATCTGAGGCGCTATTCTCTTCAGATAATGATATTCCCCGCCGAGAATAATGACATCAACTTCATCGACGACATCCTGGTAACTATCCAGCGTCCAGCAGGGCAGATCTACTGAAAGTTTTCGCGCATGTTCGTTGTTTCCACAAAAAAGAAATATCTGTGAATCCGGTTCGGCACGAAACAGCCCCCGTACCAGTTTTTCAGTTAACGCATCCACATCCAGAATACCGATCCTTTTCATCCGTCCCCCGCCATCAGTTCCATTTCGTCATGTTTTCAACGGTGCAAGATCAGCGATGCCTTTGACCCGGTGTGTAGTGAGGCACATCGAAGTTTACTGCTCTTAAAGCGCATTTTTATCGGTTTCTGACGGCTGCCAGCCGCCTCCCAGTGCCCTGAATGTCGCGACAGCGGCGCGGGCAGACTCTGTCTGCGCCTGTGCTCTGGCATCAGAAATCTGTAAAAGTGTTTCATCATTGTGAAGGACGTCTATCAGGCTTGCCGTTCCCTGCCGGAAGGCGACAAAAGACGACTGGCGGGCACTGGCAAGGGATGCTTCACCTTTGACCAGGGTTGCGGTCTGATTTTCTCGGTTGACCAGCGCGGAGAAGGCATTTTCGACATCTTCAGTGGCACGCAATACAGACAGACGATAGGCAGCTAGCGCTTCCGCTTCCTGCCCCTTAGCCTGATCTATCTGAGCATTGATGCGGCCAAAATCAAAGAGCCGCCAGCGCAGTCCCAGCACGCCTGCCGACTGGCTGGCACCGCTGGAGAAGAGGTTATCCCCCGACACAGCTGTTGCGCTGCCGAGTAAGGCACTGAGTGAGAACTTCGGATAATACTCGCTGATGGCGACACCGATACGCGCACTTGAGGCAGCGAGATGACGCTCCGCCACGATAATATCGGGTCTCCGGCGCAGCAGGTCGCCAGGCGTACCCGTTGATGTGATCAGCGGAGCCTGCGGAATGGTCCCGGCTGAAGTCAGCTCAGTGCGATGCGTACCGGCTGGCGTACCGAGCATAACGTCCAGTGCATTCATGGCAGCATCTATACCTGTAAGGAGCTCCGGCACGGTTGCCTGAACCTGCGCCAGTTCGCCTTCGGACTGCCGGACCTGATATTCGGGAGCCACTCCTTTGCTGTGCAGAAGCTGGACTTTTTCCAGCAGTTCCTGCCGGGTTCTGACCTGAGCCTCAGCAATTGCCAGGCGGGCCTGTAATCCGCGCAAAGTGATATAGATATCGGCAGTCTGGGCAGCAACCGCAAGACGGGTGGCGGCTACGCCCGCCTCTGAAGCCTGATAATCAGCCAGAGCTGACTGGCGGCCGCGCCTCAGGCCACCGAAGACGTCAATCTCCCAGCCTGCATTAAGGTTGGTTTCATAAGCATTGCCGTAGCGATTGTAATCCGGCGTCGAACTGAGAACCTGCCCCAGCGGTGTTTCAACCGACTGATAAGCCCGTGAAGCCTGTCCGCTGATATTACCCGATGGCAGCAGCGCAGCCGTTGCGGCGCCCAGACCTGCACGCGCCTGCGCCATGCGGGCAGATGCCTGAGCGATATCGAGATTCTGGGCCAGCGCATCCGAAACCAGCCGACTCAGCAGAGGGTCATTGAAGCCTTCCCACCAGACGGCAAAGCTTGCCGGGCGGGTTGCGCTTCTCTGCTGCATGGCAGACTGATACCGATCCGGCAGGGGCATATCAGGGCGGTGATAATCTGGCCCAACAGCGCAACCGGCCAGCAGCCCGGAGCTGACCATCAATGAGAGAGTTCGTAAGGAGAACATTAAGAGTCCCTGAGATAATCCAGAATTGTGACTACATTACCAAATAGTCACTGGTTGTCAATCTGGCTGACTCGCGGTGTGGTTGCAGGAATGACCAGATACCTGAGCCTCTGCTTTACGGCTTCCTCAGCGGCGCTGTCATCAGCCTCAGGCAGAAACGTGTTTGACCCTGAAATGTGACTATTGACATTAATAGTCACTGGTCTGAAAATGCGTTCACTGTCATGCTTAATGAATAAGGTAACCTATGCCCAGGCTCAAACCTGCCACCCTTGCTCTCTGCCTGTTGCCGCTGGCCCTGGTGGCCCTGGTGGCCTGCGGCGACCCGTCCGGCGCCGACGATCCGCGTACTCAGCCTCCCCTGGTCAGGGCGGCTACCGTGGTGAGTGCTGCCGATGCCTCCCGCGCGTTCACCGGCGTTGTTGTGGCACGCACACAAAGCGACCTCGGCTTCCGGGTACAGGGCAAAATTCTTGAGCGTCTGGTCGATACCGGCCAGACCGTTAAGCGTGGTCAGCCCTTAATCCGTCTGGATCCGGTTGACCTGAGTCTCCAGGCGCAGGCACAGGCACAGGCCGTTGCGGCTGCGCGGGCTCGCGCCAGACAGGCAACGGATGATGAGGCGCGTTATCGCGGGCTGGTCGCTGCAGGCGCTGTTTCTGCATCGGCCTACGACCAGATAAAAGCCGCCGCAGATTCGGCCAGGGCCGAACTCAGCGCTTCTCAGGCACAGGCCAATGTCGCCCGGAATGCAACAGGTTACGCCGTGCTGCTGGCGGATGCGGACGGCGTTGTCATGGAAACGCTGGCCGAACCCGGACAGGTCGTTGCGGCAGGCCAGCCAGTCGTCAGAGTGGCGAGAGCAGGCCAGCGTGAAGCCATCGTACAACTGCCCGAGACGCTGCGGCCGGCAATTGGCAGCGAGGCGCAGGCCACGCTGTACGGTTCAGCAAAGCAGTCTGTTTCCGCCAGGCTGCGTCTCCTTTCCGATGCGGCTGATCCTGTAACGCGGACTTTTGAAGCAAGGTATGTGCTTGAAGGCGCGCTAGCCAGCGCGCCGCTCGGCTCCACCGTTACGCTGCATATAGCAGAAGATAAAATGCCCGGTCAGGTATTACAGGTACCACTGGCGGCGATTTATGACCCGGGCAAAGGTGCTGGCGTCTGGGCTATTTCAGGCAAGCCGGCCAAAGTGTCATGGCAATCCGTCCAGGTGCTCGGCCTGGGGGACGATGCAGCCAGCGTAACCGGTGGCCTTCGGCCGGGCGATCAGGTAGTCGCGCTGGGGGCACATCTGCTGCATGATGGTGAAGTAGTGCGAATAGCGCCACCCAACAGCGCTACTGCTGCCGGGAGTCAGCCATGAGCAGCGGGCGTTTCAACCTCTCCGCGCTTGCGGTTCGCGAGCGTTCAATCACCCTGTTCCTCATTATTCTGATTACTGTCGCCGGTATTCTGTCGTTCTTCGAACTCGGACGGGCTGAAGACCCGCCGTTTACTGTCAAGCAGATGACCATTATCTCTGCCTGGCCGGGTGCAACCGCCCGGGAAATGCAGGATCAGGTTGCCGAGCCACTTGAAAAGCGTCTGCAGGAGCTCAAGTGGTATGACCGCAGTGAGACCTACACCCGTCCCGGTCTGGCTTTTACCATGCTGTCACTGCAGGACAGCACACCGCCGTCAGAAGTGCAGGAGGAATTCTATCAGGCGCGTAAAAAGCTGGGTGATGAAGCTAAAAGCCTGCCGGCGGGCGTGATCGGACCGATGATTAACGATGAGTTCTCTGACGTTACCTTTGCGCTCTTTGCGCTTAAGGCGAAGGGGGAGCCACAGCGCGTGCTGGCCCGGGATGCAGAATCGCTGCGCCAGCAGCTTCTGCATGTGCCCGGCGTAAAAAAGGTCAACATTATTGGTGAGCAGAGTGAGCGGATTTTTGTCTCGTTCTCTCATGACCGGCTGGCCACGCTCGGTATCTCGCCGCACGATATCTTTTCTGCACTGAACAGTCAGAACGTTCTGACCCCTGCCGGTTCGATTGATACCAGCGGACCCCAGGTCTTTATTCGTCTTGATGGTGCCTTCGACAAACTGGAGAAAATCCGCGAAACGCCTGTTGTGGCCCAGGGCAGAACGCTGCGTCTCTCGGACGTGGCAACGGTTGAACGAGGTTACGAAGATCCAGCGACCTTTAAGGTGCGTAACCAGGGCGAACCGGCTCTTTTGCTGGGCATCATCATGCGTGATGGCTGGAACGGTCTGGATCTCGGTAAAGCGCTGGATGAGGAAACGGCCAGAATCAATCAGGGTATGCCACTTGGCATGACGCTGACCAAGGTTACCGATCAGTCTGTCAACATCAGTTCCGCCGTTGATGAGTTCATGGTCAAGTTTTTTGTCGCCCTGCTGGTGGTAATGGTGGTCTGCTTCGTCAGTATGGGCTGGCGGGTGGGCGTCGTGGTCGCCGCCGCCGTGCCACTGACGCTGGCTGTCGTTTTTGTCGTGATGGAGGCTTCCGGTAAGAACTTTGACCGCATCACGCTGGGTTCCCTGATCCTGGCGCTGGGTTTGCTGGTGGATGACGCCATTATCGCCATAGAAATGATGGTGGTGAAAATGGAGGAAGGCTACGACCGTATCAAAGCGTCCGCCTATGCCTGGAGCCATACGGCTGCGCCGATGCTGGCGGGTACGCTGGTAACGGCCGTGGGCTTTATGCCCAACGGGTTTGCACAGTCCACCGCCGGCGAATATACCAGCAACATGTTCTGGATTGTGGGCATCGCCCTGATCGCCTCATGGGTGGTCGCGGTGGTCTTTACGCCTTATCTGGGCGTGAAAATGCTGCCGGAAATCAAAACGGTCGAGGGTGGGCATGCTGCCATCTACAACACCCGTCATTACAATCGCTTCCGGCGCGTCCTGTCCCGCGTTATCGCGAAAAAATGGCTGGTAGCAGGATCGGTTATTGCCATCTTTACCGTCGCTGTTCTCGGTATGGGGCTGGTTAAAAAACAGTTTTTCCCTACCTCAGACCGTCCGGAAGTGCTGGTAGAAGTTCAGATGCCTTATGGCACCTCAATCGAGGAGACCAGCGCCACGACTGCAAAAATCGAAGCGTGGCTTCAGAAGCAGAAAGAGGCAAAAATCGTCACGTCCTATATCGGCCAGGGGTCACCGCGTTTTTATCTGGCCATGGCACCCGAACTCCCTGACCCCTCGTTTGCAAAAATTGTGGTGCTGACGGACAGCCAGGAGGCGCGTGAGGCGCTGAAGTTCCGGCTGCGCGAAGCGGCGGCTCACGGACTGGCACCAGAAGCGCGCGTCCGCGTGACACAGCTGGTGTTTGGTCCCTACTCGCCCTACCCGGTGGCTTATCGCGTTATGGGGCCGGATCCGAACACGCTGCGCGCTATTGCAGGCAAAGTAGAGGCGGTGATGCAGGCCAGTCCGATGATGAGAACCGTCAATACGGACTGGGGTCCGCGGGTGCCGACGCTGCATTTCACGCTCAATCAGGATCGTCTGCAGGCCGTGGGCCTGACCTCAAATGCTGTTGCACAGCAGCTTCAGTTCCTGCTTTCAGGCGTTCCGATCACATCGGTGCGTGAAGACATCCGCTCTGTGCAGGTTATGGGACGCGCGGCGGGCGACATCCGGCTTGATCCGGCCAAAATAGCGGGCTTTACCTTAGTCGGTTCCGCCGGTCAGCGTGTTCCGCTTTCACAGATAGGGGAAGTCGGCGTCCGCATGGAAGATCCGATTCTGCGTCGTCGCGATCGTACCCCGACAATTACGGTACGTGGCGATATCGCTGAGCACCTGCAGCCACCGGATGTCTCCACCGCCATGCTCAAAGAACTGCAGCCGGTAATCGACAAACTTCCGGCTGGATACCGTATTGAGCAGGCGGGCTCTATCGAGGAATCCGGTAAAGCGACGAAAGCGATGGCACCGTTGTTCCCGATAATGATCGCCGTGACGCTGCTGATTATCATTCTGCAGGTACGGTCGATGTCAGCGATGGTGATGGTTTTCCTTACCGCCCCACTGGGGCTGATTGGTGTGGTGCCTACGTTACTGCTGTTTAACCAGCCGTTTGGCATTAATGCCCTGGTTGGCCTGATTGCGCTGTCGGGCATCCTGATGCGTAACACCCTGATCCTGATCGGTCAGATTCACCATAACGAACAGGAAGGACTTGCACCGTTTGATGCGGTGGTGGAGGCAACGGTACAACGTGCCCGTCCGGTGTTGCTGACGGCAATGGCCGCCATACTGGCATTTATTCCGCTTACGCACTCAGTCTTCTGGGGAACCCTGGCTTATACCCTGATTGGCGGCACGTTAGGCGGCACCGTTATTACGCTGGTGTTCCTGCCTGCGATGTACGCGATCTGGTTCAGAATTCGCCCTGAGATACCGACGCCTGCTGACAAAAAAGCCCTGACCTGATGATGACGCAGCAAAGGGTGTGAATTCCTGAATAAGGGATTCACGCCCTTTAACCCAGAGAAGTGAATGAAGAGGTTTTAACGCATGGTTCTTGAATGTCAAAAGCGAAAAGTCATGACCGGTTGCGGCATTGTCAGTGACCCTGTTGCAGGGCATGACCCGAAGCGGTTCATCCCGACTGATCTTGTGGACTTAAAGTCACGCGCTAGCGCCATAACGCTAGCATTATCTGACGGCTTCGGTTCTGGTAACGTCAATGCCCGCATATTGTTTCGCCACTGGGAGGCTATGCCATGAGCGAATTTTATCTGCTAACGCCGTTTTCCCGTAAACCGGTGGTCGTTTCAGTGCCTTACGGTAAGGGTTTATGAAGCCAGAACAGTCTACTCCTGTCATCCTTCCTGAAGCCGAACAGACCGAAGGAGAGCAGCTGACAGGAAAAATTATCGCGTTACTGGCAGGACTTTCAGCCATTGGCATACTCTCTACTAACATTATCCTTCCCGCATTTCCGGATATCGGAGAGCAGTTAGGCGTGTCATCACGCGAACTTGGCCTTACGCTATCGAGCTTTTTTATCACATTTGCTCTGGCGCAGCTGGTTGTCGGTCCGCTTGCAGATCGTTTCGGGCGCAAGAAACTGGTACTGGGCGCCCTTTCCGTATTCATGGTGGGAACCGTTGTGGGAGGGCTTGCCGGTTCACTGGAAATGCTGATCACCGGTCGGGTGATACAGGCGCTGGGCGTATGCGCTGCAGCGGTTCTGTCTCGCGCCATTGCGCGTGATTTGTTTACAGGCGAAAGATTAGCGCGGGCACTTTCCCTGACCATGATCGCCACAGCGACAGCTCCCGGCTTCTCACCCTTGATAGGCAGCGTTTTAGCCGCCACGCTGGGCTGGCGGGCAATCTTCATTGCGGTGGGCCTGGCGGCTTTTGCCGTCGCCGTTTTCTATGCCAGTGCATTAGGCGAAACGCATCCTGCCGAACGACGTGCCCCGCACTCCATGCCCGGCGTCATAGTTGCGTACGTTAAGCTGGCGCTGAATGCAAAATTTATCCTTCCGGCAATGTCTGTAAGCCTGTTAATGAGTGGTCTGTTTGCGTCATTTAGCGCTGCACCTGCCATCCTGATGGGCGGTATCGGGTTGTCATCATTGCAGACCGGCCTCTATTTTGCTTCAACAGTGTTTGTGGTCTTTGCAGCAGGTATGGCGTCACCACGCCTTGCCCATCGTTATGGCGCACAAAACATTACCCTGGTCGGGATTCTCACAGCATTGTCAGGTGGTGGCCTGTTGCTGATTGGCCCGGCAGCGCCAGGACTGGGCTGGTATACCCTGTCGATGATTATGTTCCTCTGGGGTATGGGGTTGGCCAATCCACTGGGTACAGCTATCACTATGGGTCCATTTGGGCATCAGGCCGGTCTGGCATCCGCTTTGCTCGGGTTTCTGTCCATGGGTTCTGCCGCCGTAACGACATGGCTGGCCTCTGTGCTGGCTTTCCCCGCAGTTACCTCATTAGGAGGTATACAGGTAATAACCTGCTTTATCGCTGTTCTTCTTTTCTCACTGCGCTGCCAGTTAAAAGCATCAGCATAGAGAAAGTTAATTAACTCAAGAGACAGCCGGTAACAACATCCCTGCAGGTGTAAGGGTGCGAACAGGTCTGGTTCGACACTTTCACGAAGCTGGATGGGCAAGGCGTGTGGTTTCAGGAATGTCTCTATCGACGCCGGCAGATAGCGCCCTGGGCGTCACGCACCAGCAAAGCGGCAGCCAACGAGGAAAAGGACGGTCGGTGATGGGGGAAATTCAGCCAGGGAGGATAGCAAGTGTTTCTCACAGTGATCGACTATTTGTTTTCAGCATGAGCGGGCTGAAGCCCGCCCCTGAATACGCCTGTCGTCAGACATAGCCCATCATTTTCAGCAGCGACTGCACCTGATTCATTGCTTCGCTGCGATGGGTGACGCCCAGCTTCTGATAGAGATTGCGGATATGGGTTTTGATGGTGGTGGAGGCCACCGCCAGCTCACCGGCGATTTGATCGTTGCTGTAGCCAGAATAGATTAATCCCAGCACCTGCCATTCACGCTGCGTCAGCGGACTGGTTCGGATCAGCTCCGGCACGTCAGGATGGTTAAGCAACCGGCTGACAAAGCCTTCATCGAAATGGGCGAATTTGTGACGGTGATATTTGTTGATCTCCAGCAGGATGCGCCGGGCACGGTGGCTGTCCAGCTCATTCAGGGTATTCAGCTGAATCAATTGCCGCAACTGCTGCGCCATCATCTCGCCTTCAATCACAAAATGGCTGATAAAACCGGTGCTGCGCGCCAGTTTCAGCGCCTCAATCAGGACACGCTGCGCCTCCGCTTTGCGGTCGGTCTGCCAGTAGATCTGATTCAGCAGCAACAGATTGCGGTTTAAATCGCTCATCAGGCGCAGGGCACGGGCATTCTCATTCAGCTCCTCCAGCACCACTTCCGCCTGGCTGACATCACCCAGCAGGATTTGCGCGCGGGCGATGTTCCGCCATTGTCCCTGCAGAAAATGGTTATTGGCGAAGGCGGGTTTAGGCGTCTGCCGCATCCAGTCACGGGCGTTCTGGCTGTCGCCGGTCAACTGCCAGTAAATGACCCGGACTTTGTCGGCATTGGCTATCCAGTCGCTGTGCCAGTTGCCATTGTTCAGCAGGTTTTCCAGCCGGTTCAGGTAGCTGCGGGCGTTATCCAGATTGCCGCGTGCCAGTGAGCACTGCACCAGCAATCCCAGACACTGAATCTGCTGCTGTGGCTGGAAACCGTTCAATACTTTGATGCCTTCCCGGGCCGCCTGCTCCGCCTCTTCCAGTCGTCCCCAGGCCCACAGCAACTGAGCGCGAATGCGCAGCAGAAACTCATGCAGCGGGAACTGCGCCAGGTGCTGCTCGTCGACCAGCACAAAGGCGCGGCTCTGGATCTCATAGGCTGCCTGCAAAAAGCCCTGAGCAAACAGAATCTCGCTCTGCTGAATCAGGCTCCAGAGGGCGTAGTGCCACACTTCATCGCGCCGCGCCATCTGTTCGGTCTGCCGCATCAGCTTGAGTGAATCATCCAGCTCGCCTTTGCAGTGCATCACTTCACCATGCACTGAGGTTGCCACAATGCGGCTGTAGTGACGGCTCGCTGGCAGAGTGTCAAGCGCCACTTTCGCCAGCCGCTCCGCTTCGTCGGTATTGCCATCGTTAATCGCCACCTGGGCGCGCAACGCATTAAATTCACCACGCAGTGCTGCATCGATCTCGCAGCGGCTGGCCTGTTCAAAACGCGCCAGCAGACTGTCGACTTCGGAGAAGCGATGCTGACTCTGCATCAGCCACGCCTGCAGCAGCACCAGCATTGGATTTTCCAGCATCATCTCCCACGGCAGTGCTTTCAGGGAGTTCTCCAGCAGCGGCAACTCGCTCTGATTAAACAGCGTCCAGGCGTGCTTCAGCAGCACGTCCCGCAGCATAGTGGCGTCGCCAGAGGCGAGCGCATGATGAATCGCCTCGCCGGGAAAGCCCTGCGCCATCCAGCTCTCTGCCGCAGCCCGATGCAGCGCGGGCAGCTCCGCCGCCAGTTCCCACTGGCAGCGCTGACGCAGGAAGTTACCAAACAGCGGATGGTAGCTGAACCAGCAGCCGGAATCGTCCATGCGCTGCAGAAACAGACCCTGACGCTCAATCTCTTCCAGCCGCATCTGGCCGTTCTCTTCGCGGGTGACACAGGCGATCAGTTCATCGTTCATTGAACGCAGCAGCGCGGTTTTCAGTAAGAAATGACGGGTAGGCAGATCGACGTTATCCAGGACTTCTTCAACAAGATAATCGGAGAGGTGGCTGGCATTAATGCCAGAGAGACGCCGGGCGGAATGCTGAGCCGAACTGGCACCCTGTTGCGCCGACAGTACGATCAGTTGCAGCGCCGTAGCCCAGCCCGCTACATCATCACAGAGTCGGCTG
>PVMI01069532.1:0-12359 GCA_008528875.1 Aulacorthum solani | reverse complement strand
GAATTGAATTATGTACTTGAAATGCATTAGAGCGCCAAAAAATAAAACCTCAGGGTTTTGGAAGGAAGAAAATTGAATAATTTTAAATATTGGGTATTTTATAGAACTCACCCTTGAAGCCTACGTTCCGCCTCCACAATTTTGCGGTTGGCGATCACTTGGACGACGGTCAACGTGCACACCCTCCCCTGGTCGTTGACGGCTTCGCAAGAGTAGCGACCCGCGTCCCCGTCCGCCGCATCCTCGATCGTCAGTGTACACTTTCCTGCATCCGTGCGCCCGACCGCGTGTCTGTCTGAGGCCAGCAAAGGTTCGCCGTCTTTGAACCAACTCACTCGTGGCTCAGGAACACCTCGCACCTGTCAGATATCAATTTCGATTGTCAGTTAACCCACCAACAAAATCATCGTTTTGTATTTTAACCCGAATAAATTAAAGTGAATGACGAGCGTTTTTTTCTTTTCTTTAAAGTGCGATTTTATATTTATTTAAAAAATCATGTATGATTCATATTTTATTTTATTGAAACAAGAGAAAATTAAAAATACTTTCTTTTGAAGATTTTGTTAGTATTTCCATATTTATCTATATTATCTATAGGTATATAATTATATTATACAAATTTGAAATTAGTTTTCAACATGGATATGTTTTTGGGTTCGATACCACATGTTTTAAAGATTGTTTTGCATAAAACTTAGTATATCACCGTACAAACGCAAATTAAATAAAAAAAATTTAATTTAAACTATAAATGAATCTATATAGCTATAAATATATTTAATTACTAAAAAAATGTACCTATTATAGATATTAAATATACCTACTAACCATGTTTTTTTTCTGACCATTTTGCGAAACCAATTGTATACAAAGCTTTCGTTATCATTGTTACTTGTTACAAAAACATATTTATCATTCGTAGATTTTTTAGAGGAAAAATATCGAGTAGTACTCATTTTTCTAAATAATTTTTCCGTAAAACTTTTTTTATTGCCATGTAGAAACGTATGTACATTTATAAAAATAGATTAAAATATAATAATATTCTTAATTCAACTATTTAACAAAATGTAGCATGCTATTAGATATTTTTCCACTGAGATATATCCAAAAACATATCTATGATTCCTCAATTTTCCTTGTAGAGGAAAATAATAACTAGCAGCATGCCAAATTTGTTGTTTAACGGCTAATCTCAGTAAATACTGGACTGATTTCAATAAAAATTCAACAATAGATTCCTCGAGAATCTGAGGTATTTTTAACTTTTTTTTTTACAACTATGGGAGCTAAAAGGTTGCTTAGTTCTTATCATAAATTTCGTATTGGATCGTATTGACAATTGATAATTTTTTGTTTATTTATTCAGAGTTGTCATTGGTTATGCTATTCGTTGACCCATGGCTCGTTGCTATTGGTTTTTTTTAAACATAAAAATAATAATACTTAATATTTATTGTTAATTATTCAAATTAAAAACAAAATGCATTATGTTTTTGTCCTCAAGTTTGTAGTTTATAAACTGAAAAACTACTTTACCGATTTTGACAAAAGTTGTAGAGATATCGGTAAAGTTTAACGAATAGGTAATATCACGTTCTAAAATATACCAAGTGCTAAATAAAATCCGTCAGAAGTGAGATTATAAATTTTGGTCTAATTGTTTCACAAAACAGTACACCATTGCCTTTTTTGGCAGGTGAACTGTGATAAACTAGAATCGATATACGAACCGAACTTTGGGTGTTCCTGCCACATATATTTATAAAGTCGCAAAATAATTTCAAACATATTTAAAGCACAAAAAAATGTTTGAATATACTTTTCAGGATGTATGAAAAATATGCTGTGCATTTTTATAAATCATTGATTGGTAAATTTAACTCTGCAAAGTTGTTGGATGTTTTTATAGCAGTATAGTGAGATCTTTCAGTACTATATCAATTAACGATATAGATTAAAATTGATTTAAATTTAAATTTTGTATCTTATCGGAGTAGTGAGTACCATAACTAAAGTATACTTGATGTAATTATTATTGTTTTAATTGATAATAATTGTCCAACATAATTATTGTTGAGTCGCATAGACGAGTACACAACAGCCTGACAATCGAAATTCCTCTTTAAGTCGTGCCAAACACGTTGATACGTTTCGGATGGCTGAAGTTAAAATATGTATGGCCATCGTACACCCCCACCACGGTATAGTGTTTTTTAACTGTATAAAAATATTACCACCGTGCTGGTAAAAATAAAGAAAGTGAATTCGTTCGCGGTGGAAATAATAATAATAATACTTGTACAAAACAACGCAACGCGTTATGATAACAAAAATATATTGAAGCTTAAAAAATAAAATTAGGAGTACCTACACGTGGTCAATAGGACCTATACAGCCAAATGTGTTTTAGAACTATCTGTACAGGGGCTTATTTAAGTTGGGCACTTGGGACCCGTGCCGCCCACCATTCACAGTATTTTATACTTTTTTATTACTGAGAGTATTTATCTCTCTAACTTATTAAATGTTTTGTTTATACCAAACACATGCATTTTGGTTATTTGGTTATAAATTATGACAGTATTTTGAGATGGAAAAAATGAGTCATTATAACTTATAAGTTTAATTTGAAATTTTTGCTCCCCCCTCCCCTCTACGTTTAGCGTTTCTATTTCGGCATCGTTTCATAATGATAAAAACTACTACCATAAGGTCGGTAGGTCGTATTTTTATAGATTGTTAATATTATGTAGGTACTTATACTATATAATCTTATAAAAGTAATGACAATTTGTAATTCTTACGTGACACTGTAAAGTTGCACTATGCCTCAATAAAACCCGGGTTTGCCCAGGCAATGGTTGACGAAATTCAGGCAGACACTTCGGCTCGAACACATCCACGTACCCCTCGCTAGCCACTGGCTGGCTCCATCCAAACCTGTTGCGGGCTGCTACTCGGAACTGGTACCGGTAACCTGGTTTCAGGTTGTACACATCTATGGAATTTGTGGGGGTCATCCCGACCTGCTCGGTACATAACACACAGATATAGTACACAAACGCGGTCGTAAATAAGTTTAAATGTAAGTGAAGGGTCTTGGGGTTATGACTTATAGGTGCATACGGATTTCATAGATTCCGCCGTTTTTATATCAATTCTACCGGCCATTTGTCTATTATGTTCATTCCGTTGGTTATCAATTCCATATAACTTACACATTATAATATAGTTTGGCAGAATAAAAACAACAAAATATTAAATAATAAATATAATAACATAAATATTTAATAAGTAATTAACTATAATAACTAATAAGACAGGGGTTATTATTTTTATAAATTGTAATTTTTTAAAATAGTGATTTGATGCCAGTTTTATAAATTCATCATACATTTTTATTTAAATAATCGTAAAAAATTGTTGTTATTTTCGATGAATTTGAAGAAGACGCCCATATTTTCAGATTAAATTAAGATGTTTCATCAATTTAGTAATCACATAAATAATCACAGAATTATTTTGGCCCATCATTATCAATTTTTATAGTGTATAATGATATAACATAAAACAATCTGAACCAAAATATTATATTTAAAGTATAATAATAGTCTAATCTACCTATATAATACAATAATTAATATTTATTTTGGTTAGAATTAACCACTATACCTATAAAACTATGACGCTAGTTCATAAAATCAATTTATTTTTATTTTTTATTAATTTTTATTTTGTTTTTTGTCATGTAAATATTACAATGTAGATGCGTACTGTATTTATACATTACATTTTTTTGGAAAACATTTTAAGTAGGTAGTTTTTGTTTTTTAAATGAATTCATTTTTGAGTTCATTCATATTTTTATGTTTTTAATACCTAATAGGAGTCCTCAGCTCTTTTAATAATACAAGCCTGCGGAATTAACTAATAAAAAAGTATGGCACTTTACGTACCTGTCGCCAGCATTCCTCATCCGCCGATCGCGTCTCCACCCTGTACACGAGCACTGTTTCCGGTTTTTCCGGTCTGTCCCACTGCAACGATATCCGGTTGTTGGTCCGGTCCGTCACCGTCGGTTCGCTGCGCACGGGACCCGGGACTTCTGGAAAACGGATGAAAACCGCATAAAAATAATAATGTCATACCAGAACGAATCTTGGGGCGAACCATATTATATTATATTATATTTGGGTAAAACGTCGAATTCGACGAGTCCAGCTGGTTATAATATATAATGGCAATAAGGTACAATTATTATTATAGCGTTATTATATTATTATTATTATTATTATGTCTCATAAGAAAGGTATATTGATAGGTATAACGTGTACTTTGGTGTTCGCACAAGTACAACAGGAAGTCGGCGGTAGTACGGGTCGTCGTGCCTCGTCTCCGCGTCCATCGGTCCCGCAAGAGTTGTATGTTGCTCTCGGTACCGATATCGGAGAACACCATTTCCTTCCGGTCGCTGCGGCTGTTTGCGCGTCACGCGTTATCAATGGTATAATACCTATGATATTCTATAGATACGCACACCTCTAAATAACCACCGTTAATTATTATTATTATTATTAGGGTTTCGGGAGTACGGCCGATGTGTGTGCCGTGCGTGTGCGCTAGTTTAGTTTGTGAAAGGAAACGGAACTCGAGAGTGGAAATGCGCGCGTAACCCGTTGACACCGTACACTGCGGATGTTAAAAATAGCGGTGGACCGCGGCGTCGTGGTCCTCGATAAACGACCGAAATAAACGTTGCTCGCCATCGTAGTCGTTGTCGCCGCCGTCATATTTTCCCGTTTTACCACCACAACAATTTCTCAGATTTATGTATGCATAATATTATAATGCTCACCGTTGTTTGCGCAGCCTCCTCTTCCTCCTCTATCGCCACCCGAAGGCGTAAACCACCGGCCGATCGTATTTCTGATTTGAGGTGGTGTCAACGATCTCGCACGTTTCCTCACCTATATGCAATATAAACAATAATAGACGTGATATTATGGTACTCATTTTTTGTTATAATATCATTTATGGGGGTTGTCTAACAATTATTTGAACCAGTGTCCACGTTTGTCTATTGTTTCACGTGTGGGTGAGATATCATTATATAAAAATGAGTGAGTACTAAAATAGATGCATCTAGATATGCGAATGGCCATTTTCTCTCTTATTTCAATAAGTGATTACTTTTATACTCAAAATATATAAATTGGAGTGTACTCACAACTAAGTTGTACGAAAAATTATGATAATATTATATAGTACCTGCCTGCCAGAGGGTACCTACTTATAAGACACAAGTTATTTGTGTTCCATATTTTATTACTAATTTGGTGTATTCATATAACCTATGCTACAACCATGTAGAAACGAAAGTCAATTTTTCAAATTATCGCCTTCTTGTTTAAAAAAAACATGTTGGATTTGGATAAGAAATGTCAGTTATTCCGATGGCTCCCCTTGACTTTATTTGAGTATCCATATCAAGTGATTAATATTGTGATTGGTATACCTATGAAAGTTTTTATATAACAATATTCAACATTATTATTTTAAAATTAATATAATAATATAGGACGTATGTACACAACATAAACATCAATTGTAGATCCAATCTCGAGAAATGTCTAGTTGCACAACTACTAGACCATAATTTAATCAACTTGAATATTCTTACAACACTGTAAAATTTAGACATATGGGTAGGCCATCTTAAATATTTTTATAGATCTGTTGTTTTACGTTCTTATCAATAATTATTATAAGCACTGGGGTAGGCATGTGTACTCTCAAAGTAATTTAGAAACTGCAGGTATCTTGTAGGTACTAAATGTATACTAATTATAGACAAAATCGAAAATTTCGAAGAAGTTCACGAACGGCGTTTGACAGTTATGTTATACTGTAACCATATGAAAATGTTTGGTCAAAATGAATTAACACAATAAAAATGAGCCCATAAACATGTAAAAGCACAAAAACAAAATATTATATTTTCTAAAATTTAAGTTTGAAAAAATACACCTACTATAGCAGCATAATAAAGATTGTACATTGATTCAAAATGGATAATAATCGACATTTTTAAATCCGAACCATTGGTGCATATGTATATACACATAAATTTAATTTTAATAATTCAAAAATATAATATGAGAAACATTTGAATTTAGTTGTAAGTATTTATTAGGATGTTTCATTGTTTCGTTACTTGTTCGTGTTTACCTACTACTTAAGCAGTGCATAATAAATAACAGTTTGAGTTGTAATGTCTAAACAATTTTAAAAAAACTTAAATAAAAATTAGTGTGATAATATTTAAAACCATAAAAATTGTTTTGGATTTAGAGTCCGTCAAAATATTGTCCGATATTAATTCAATTCAATTCCGTTACGGACTTTTAATTAACATTATAAGTAGTTTTAAGTATAACTAGTTTTCTAGTTTATTTCTGTTCAGTTATTTCGATTTTGTTCTGTTTTATAATATTAGTGAGCTACATCCACTGCATAAAAAAATGGTATCTACTAGATTTGGTTCATTTTTTTATAAGTGTTGAAAGTTATACCATCTTGAATTTTGATAATATACCTACTAATATTATTATGCATACAATTTACGCTATAATCAAAATAACCACACATAAAAACTAACATGAATTAATTATAAATCTTAATTTTAAATGGTATTAAAAAATAAAAATGTACTTAGCTTTTATTCTTAATTATTATGTTAGACAATTGAATCATAATAATGTAAGCACACGATTATTGGATTCTTGAAAGTTAATACATTTGATATTAAGATATTGAGCATGTTATTTAACATATATGTACGAGTTAGGTGATTCATGATCAAAATATTATATAATAAACGTTTAAAAATTAACCAGAATATGTTTCATAATTATCATCTTGCATGTGCTCTTCATGCACACAAATCATTAATGTCTGTTCCATTAATTTATATGTGCCTATGTGATAAAGTGATATGTACAAAGCAAAAAATTGTTTAGAATTTAGTATAAACTGTTAGACAGTGTTGAACGTCGTTTATGGAATTAATTTAATCTAGTATTCTCACTCCATTGTTGTAAACGATATTTTAATACACTTTTCATATTTTGTGTGTTTTGACTATAATAAGCAAACCGTTTAATGAGAAAATAATATTAAACAGTAGGTAATACTCGTTAAGTCGTTATGACTACTTATATAAATGTACTTAGATTTATTTTAAAATAAGGTTATCGATGCGATTTCAAAGTAAATTATTATTTGCGATACGATTACCTGTGAGTCAATTATATCGACAGTAGGGAAAAACATTAAGTTTGCTACCTATTCAACGATATTACGTCACATTACACTACAGGAATGATGAAAAAAGTACTGTGTAATCAATGATTATCGATTACTATAATTATTATTTATTAATTATTACTTTACTTACCCTCACGATATAAAATCATTTTTAGTCAACATCGTAATACTATTATTGTTATTCATATTATTATTATTATTATTGAAAAATCGTAAAACAAAGCGCAAGTTGTTTATTATACTTCATATTATATTATTATTGTTATTGTTTAATTTGATTACGTATAAAAAATAACATTATATTTTAGATTTGTCGGTTCGAAAATAGTTGTAATTGTGTTGTTAATTTTTTTCCTTTCTTTATAGGTAGTACGTACTATAATAAATTGAACAGGCTTAGTGCTAAAAGACAAAATGTAAAAAATTCCTAAAAATGATTAACTAAAATTTGTATCATGCATTACAATAATGTTAAAATATGTGTAAAATCAAATAATACTTATGACTCAAAATCATCCAAAACTTTTAAAATTGAATTATAAAAAAATGGTAAAATCATGTCACAATAATTTTTATTTAAAATGATATAAGGTATTTCGAGCTGACTTTGAAAGTAAGTACAATCTCTAGATGTGACCACGGTTATCAACAACGCATTTCCGTTACCCAAAGTCAGAGTGTACTAATTTAGATTTTAATAGGTATATATGTACTTATATGGCCTCTATAACTGGCACAAATTATTGAGTTTTTGTTCTTATAATTTGTTCAAATGACAGGTCTGATGTCTTAAGAAGAACTGTAATTTTAAGTAATATAATCAAAATGTAATAGCATTATTATGATATTTAATAATTATTATAGATCTAATTGCAACTTACATTATGTTTTTATGCAAATAAAATGTAATTTATGTAACAATGAAGTAACTATAACGGAGTTTGCTATAGCAAAATTCAACTAAGTATATTATGAATAAATATTTCTCGATAACGCCATACGCCCATCGAGTCCTGTAATAACTAACAATAATCATATACGACAGCGTAGACTGTCCGCAATAAATCAATTAAAAATAATTACAATCGGGCTGTCAACAGATTTTAATGGCTGAAACAACAATAAAATGAATAATTTACAAGTAACTAAAAACATGTTCCCTTATAAGCTTGAAACTCAAATGTATATTATAGTAATGACTATATAGGTACCTATTATACATGTTGTCATTATTGCGGACATCATTATTAACATAAAATAAACAATAATAATGACGTATTATTTTTTCCTCTTAAAAAAAAAATGATAAGTTTAAATGTAATACATTTATGAAGATAAAAATTTAAAATTCGCTTCGTAAAGTAATTATAGAACTTTAAATATTATAGCACACTATATTATGCGGTCACATCCAAGAGTTGACCCGCAATATTACTTTGTAAGTCCATATTGTGATATGATTGGCCATACTTTGGCCATTTTTATCTGATAGAACGATATCTGAAAAATTCGATTTCGTAATGTACCTGTACCGAAAATAAATCATCGAGTTCCAACGGAAACAATGCCCTGTTATTCGGACAAATTCGGTAGGTGGAACTTTCAGAATGAGGAAAGGAAATCGTAGCATAACTTACAGCTTACATCAAACTCGGGCTGGCGATCGGCGATCGAGCTCGGAGTACAATGATATTGTATTAATATAAATTATAATGTACAGTGGCTGTGAAACAAACCATTTGGACGCGTACACCTACATATTATATTGTATTACATTATACATACATTTATATACATACATAATATAATAGTATATAACATTAAGTCACGATCAAATGGATTATTTGTATTTTTGGTTAATTTTATTAGTGAAAAAAAAAGAAAAACTCCGCTTTGGTTGGCTATATTACAACTGGTGTATATTATAATAATAATATATTACAATATTATATTATTCGAACGGCAGGCTACAACAATATTCATATATTTTAATATTATATTATACTCGTATATCGAACGGATCGAAAGGTAGAGGCGATAGTGATATATGATACCGAGAAAAAAAACATATCATTATAATTTAACAACAATATAATATATCACGACACGTCCCTACCGGGAGCTGTTTGGCGAGACCCAGCTGCTGATACGATCACTTACCCCGACGGTGACAAACGCCCTATCAGATCCGTACACGTTTTTAGCGATAATAAAATACGTCCCGGCGTCCGACGGTTGCGCTTTTTTGATCGACAGCATAACGTAGTCGTTGACAGTCTCCTTTAGCGATCGATCGAGGAATGTAACATCCCTTGAACCTCTCATCCATATAACTAGAAAGAAACGTTAACCACGTTTATTAAATTGTTACTTCAAATAATAATAAAAAATAAAATGTATTTATTTATGTCGATAAATTTATATTTTAATCTGACTGCAGCAGAAAAAATCTCATTTTTAAGTTACACAACACTATAGTTGTATAATAAGTAATGAAACTATAGTGAAATGGATGCTCGCTTAGAGTCCACACCCCTATATTACATATACCTTTGGGTTTCGGTTCACCAGCCACCCGGAGGGTGACGGTAATGTCCTCGCCAACGGCCACGTTCAGCCGATCATTAGGTCTTGACACGATAATGGCCGGTTTTACGCCCCTGCGGTCAGTGTAATCCTGTGGCGACACCACCCTAACTGCCTTTTCAGCGTCCGCCACTCCGTAAAGGTTGCACGCACGGCACACGTACTTTCCGCCATCCCGTGCCGTGCTGTCCATTACCAGAAGCGTGTATAGCCCACCCTCATCCAGGTAAATGTACTTGCCCGATAACCGTGGTAGTGGTCTTGATTCACGCATCCACGTCACATTTGGCACTGGGGAGCCTGAAATATACGATATGTTTACACCTCTTCATACCACTTTATTTTGTAAAAACACAATCTAATTCTAGCTGTAATCCAAAAAAAAAATAAGTGTCTTGTATAAAACATAATATTATGATTAACTATACTTAATTTCAAATAGGTGTTGATGTATATTTAATATATTTTATGAATCAACTAATACTGACCTTGCACCCGGACCTGGAGAGCGATCGTACCACCATAAGTCGCCACATCGTCGGCGATTATGCTGGATACGAACTTTGGGTACTCAGGGCGCCTGCTTACCAAGTCACCGCCAAACTTCTGGCAGCCGAAATCGAATTTGTCGTTTGCAGATAACCGGAAATCATGGCTGGTTCTAGAGTAAAGCCCGCGGCCGGACTCGATACCGTCGACAAACAGCGATGGCTGTAGCAGCGGTTTCCTGAAAACCGACGGTGACGTATACACCGTCAGGAATCCGGTAGTAGATATCCGGTCACGGCCGTTGGAGGCCACACATGTATACTCTCCAGAATCACCGCTCTGGGCATTATCAACGATCAGTTGGGCCAAACCACCGTCGTATTTTGTCTGATACCTGCAATCCACGAATGGAGAGTTTGATGTTGTTATTATTATTATTATCAGTATCGTTGTATTTGTTTGGGTATCATAAAAACTTTGCCGACATAAAAATTTTAAAGTGGAAATATTCTGAACACAATACAATACATTTTAACCATAATCGAAGAGCTAAAATTATTATTAGTTATTTGATTTCAAAAACATTGTCATTATATATTTTGGGTCGACACTGTGCCATAAAGTATGACAGTATTCAAAAAAATCTAATGATCGATCAATGATTTGAATTTGTAAAGATAAACGAAGTTTTTATGGATAAAATATAGTTTATTCACCCCACTGTGGTTTTTGTGATGCGCTTACTCACCTTGCGGAGGAGTTATACGTGAAACTGTTGAGTTTCTGACCGTCTCGATACCACTGAACACGTGGTTCTGGATGGCCGATAACACTGCACCAGAACTTAACCCGAGCGCCGGATGACACGGTCTGGTCTATCATCCGAACACAGAAGTACAGACCTTTAAACGCCTCCTATGGCAGGACATACAAGGAAAGGAAAATACGTGTATCGTGTATGAATTAAATCATCATAAAATATAATCATCGTTTCGTGAGGTTATTACCTTTGTCCTGTGAAGATCTTCAGAAGCGCTGTATGTTGATGCCCGACCGTCAGACAATCTCCAACTCGAATAGTAACCTCCGTCCCGTACTAATGTATCGTGCAGAAAACTGTCAGATCCCCTGCGTCTCCGGGTGGTCACACCGTAGCTCGTGTACGGCCAACCGGATGTCGTCTCTGCTTCCATACGCCTTGGACTAAGCGGAATGGATGTCTCCGAAAGGCACCGGTACGCCGCTACGTTGGTAGGCCAAAGACTTCGGGCTGACATCCTCGATTCTGGTGGGTAAGGACTAGTAGATCGGCTGCTGCTTCTGCTACTACTGCGGCTACTGCTGTTGCCACCGTATAGTTCTCTGTCCGATGAGCACGCATATCTTGTTGGTGTCAAGTACTTAGTCCTAGGTGTTAGGCTTGACCTGTATGATGGACACTCCGGCGTCAGAGATCTGTATGATTTTAGATGGTCAGGTGTCAGGGATCTGTACGAAGTCAGATGGTCCGGTGTCACAGATCTATAAGCCAGGGTATTCGGGCGTGACTTATGTGCATCAGTAACGTCCAGAAGATGGCGATTAACTGGACGTTTATCCAAGCTCCGGAATTCCAGTACGCCGACAACGTCGTCATCATCAGCCATCCCAGTTAATTTTCGATCATTTTTGTTGCTCGAAAGACAAATTACGTTATTACCTTTTGGTTTCACATTAAAGTTTTCGTTAACTGTTGTGCCCGTTTTTAAGGATTTTTCCAATAACAGTGATTTAAAATCCATTTCCTGGTTTACACTTTCTCGTCCTTTGTTCTTAAAATCTTCAAAATGTTTGTCTGTATTGATAAATAAGTGTGTATCAACCATATTTTTTTCACTTTTTCCAAAAATATCTATATTATAATTCTCTAAAGAGCTAACTTTTGCCGTTTCAATGTTCATTTCACTATCAAT
>PVMI01069524.1:0-11285 GCA_008528875.1 Aulacorthum solani | reverse complement strand
ATAGGTCCAAAAGAAGAAGAACTACAAACTCTGTTTCAAAAATATGTAAACAAAGTCATCTGGGCGATCGGTGCATTTAGAAATTCACTTGTAGTAATCATATGTAGTATTATCTGTTATTGGTGCGTACATAAGTCAAATCACGATATTACGTCCGATTGGCCACCACCAATCCCCTTCAAAGTCATTGGTATGTAAATTACCAATTTGTGTTTTATACATATTATTATACAATAAATAAAACTAAAATTATTTGTATACTTAAAATATTATTAAATGAATAAATTAATTGACATTTGGAGAAACGACATAATATATGAGTATAGGTTATTATGTATTTTTGCTAAGACTTTTTCATACAAACATTTTTAGGAAAATAATTTTAAACTTGAGAACATATTATGTTTAAGAAGTTACTTGTATTCACAATTTGTGCACCTACATTGTTGTAATTAAATGTATTATTGGTTTTAAGATAAAAAAAAATACCAAGTTATAGGTAGGTATACAATGGATATGATTTACGTACTACGTACATATGAATTCAGTACTTAGAAACATTACACTGGGCGCATATTACGTAATACAATGCATTTGTTTAATATAAAATAGCATACAAATTACAAACAATTTCCATTATAATTACAAGTAATTTCAAAAAAATGTTCTCCAACTCAATATTTATATAAATTAAATATGTACTTACTATGTACCTAATTAATAGTTATATTTATTGTTAAATACAATTATTATCCAAGAGGTTTTTAATTTAAATGATTTTAACCAATGCTATCGGGTGTTAATAGTTATAAATTATAATACAAGTAGTATTGAAATACTTAATTAAATTATTACTGTATCGGTTAACAGTTGCTTAACAGTTTTCGAATCTATAGACAAATAACTGTACATCGAACTATTGATTTTTCTAATCCCTTCGAAGCCCATGCCCATTAAAACTAAAACATATGTTTGTTTCAAAATAGTTTACATACCGACTGTATATTTGATTTACGATATTCTGAACTATATATTCATTAATTTATAATAATTACCTATTCTAATTTCTAAGTCGTTCCTGTGACTTTTTCAAGGCAAAATACCCCACGGATTGCCACATTTCCAGTGGCCGGAGTTTAGCAACAATGAAGAGAGTTTCTTCGATATAATTTTCTTCATGGGCTCAGGAATTATTGTGATACCACTCATATCATTACTCGAAAATATATCTCTCTGCAGAACGTTTGGTAAGTCCCACATTACTATACTAAACAGCTACCATTAACAACTATGTAAATAATAAGCTAATTTACATACTAATAAAACTTAATACTATATAGATACAGATATATTAATAACATAATAAGTATCAGAAATATTATTTTTTTTACACTTGGTTAGAGACTTATTATAGTAATAACTAATAATATCAAACTCGTCCACTGCTTCCCTCTCCAATGTGGCCGCTAGTGATTCAAATATTCTCAATACACTTTTTAGATTAACAAAAGTATACATTATTGTTGTGGTATAGTGTTAAGTGTCACATAATAATATTATATAGGGAGATATATAGATATTTTACGCAATGTTATAGTGGATTTTATTTGGAAGTGTCTTTGTAAATGCTTTTAACCTGTTCTGGTATAATGTCGATATTACAATATTTCCGAATACAACCTAACAGCTAACTTAATGTGCGTATTTTAGCGGAGGGTAAGCCAGTGGACACGGACCAAGAGCTGTTGGCTATCGGTTTGGCGAACCTAGGCAATTCGTTTTTCCACGGTTTCACCGGGTCTGGAGCCATTGCCAGAGGGGCGCTCAACTATTCGAGCGGCGTGCGCACCCCCCTTGGAGGCCTATACACAGGTAATTTTTTTTAATAAGCTACGTTAGGATATATTGGTACATCGCCACGTGTTTGCAAAAAAATTGTAATGGAATTTAAAGTTTAGGACTCACTGTTATGGCTGCATTGGTGTTTTTGACACCATATTTCTATTACATCCCGAAGACCTCACTGGCTGCTGTTATAATAGCTGCCTCGTTTATGATGGTCGACTTCAAGATGGTCAAACATATTTACAGGTCTAAAAGTACGTATATTATGAACATTTTTCGATTATGTTCTAGAATTACACGGTGCGCTTATAATGATATTGGATCATAAGTAATAGAAATATAGAATATTGAGAAGACAATATATTTTTGGTCATAGGAAATAGCCCCAGTATGAAAATGTAGTACTTTCGATGTACAAATAGTAAATAATTCGTTTAAATTTCCCCAAAAGGTATTTATAACTACGTTCCTCGGTTAGTCAGTTCTTCCACGAATACATTATAAATCAAAATACAATTTAACTCGTTCTTTTTTTTTGGCAAAAATGTATTGTAAGAATTACCTAATAAGTATTCCCTAGAAAAATCAATTAAGTTTACCAGCATATTCATCAATGTTCTCAGAGCCACCACAATGGGGGAGTGGGAACCGCATAAATGAATTTGTAATTTTTTTAATTATGATAGAAAAACATATTTTTTATTAAATAGGGGCCAACAGTTTGATGTGGGGTGCCTAAATGTAGGTACCTATATGACACCAATGTGAGTACTTAGATCTAAAAAATTAAATCTCAGTTAAAATAATACAAGAAAAAAAATTCTAAAGAAAAAAGTCTTCAAGGCAACTAATTAGTAATGTATTATGAAAAAATAATTAAGTACCTCCCTAAAACTATTGAATGTCGATACTACTGCAGTACTACACTATTACTATAGGTACTTAATATTTACATATTTTTACATTTTGATAATCAATAGGTATTCAACAAAATATAATAAAATAATATTACTAAGAAAATGGTTATTATTACTGAAAACTAATATTTTAATTACCTGCACATATTTTTCCTCGATCATTGAATACTTATTGGTGTATCGCATCGTAAACTCAAGTTTAAATTATAAGTTATCTTAAAGTATCCAAATGTTTGTGTTTCCAAAAAAAAAAGGCAGGTTTATAGCTTATTATAGCTTTCCTCTACTTTATGTCACCTATACAGTATACTTAATAATTATATTGTGGGCTACAATATAATTTGTGTAGACATGTATAATTTATTAATAATTAACTTCTCCCGGTTCCAATAAAAATAATTTGGTACCTATGTAGTTTAGGTGCTCATGAAATATTTTAAAAAAAGGTTCTTTCCTCGACAAAGATTAAGCACGTTAAAAGATAATATATTTTAATAATATATTACTTGCTATAGTGTTAGCTCATTGCTGACACAGTCGAAGGACGTCTTTTTCGCACCTCGATAGCAATACGCAATCTAAAAACGAAACGATAAATTGTATAGAAAATAATATTAATTCAGCAAGACCCGTATGCAACGGACAGTCACGTCCGAGTGTCTGACGGAAACATCACAAGTGTCCGTTATGTACAGACAGACACATTTGAATACTTATCTTTTTTTCCGAGACATTACAATTTATCGTTATCCGTTCGAGAGAGGTGTCCGTTAAGACCAGTTTCACTGCATTGTATATTATAATATCTTCGTACAAGTATATAGAATACCTATTATTATTATTATTATAATTATTGTCATGATATCGGTGTTTCTTTGGCTGTCCGCAGAAAGAGATTTGGTACTCATGTTGATCACGTTTTTTGCGTGCTTGTTTCTTCCACTGGAATACGGTGTGCTCGTCGGCATCGTTGCAAACGTCGGGTTCATAATGTACAGTGCTGCCAAACCCAAAATATCTATCCAAGTGCAAAAGGTCGGATCCGTAGTCGAAGTCATAATAATTAAAAACAAATATTATTAGAGCAGAGGGTTTCTAGCATTCGCATATTTGTTTTGAGTAATCGTAGAAAAAAGGTCTCCTAAGTACAAATTTGTTCCATATTACGATTTATAGGTACCAATCTAAAATTGTGTATATCTTTTTTTTCATATTTGGATGTTTTTGATTTTTGAGACATATTTAGCTTCATTTTTGAGCTTTTTTTGGCAATTTTTTTTTTATTATAATGTTTATCGAAACTAAAAACCATTATTCTATAATTTAGTTCATCAATCAATAAGTGTAATATCAGTGGTTTTCCTAATAAATAAGCATACTATTTACAGTTTTATTCAAATAAAAAGTTTTTTTTTTGGCAATTTTACGAGTATAAAATATGATTAAATTAGGTTCCTAACTGTATTTTCTTATTGTTAATGCTATTTGTTTCAATAACATGTACCTACTATTAAATAAACCTTGAAAACAAATCGAAGTACATATTTTTATTTTTTAGAACATGTTTTAGGATTTTTAAGTGCATAAGTGCTCGCATATTTAGTGCTTTTTTAGGGCTGTAAATCCTCTGCTCTAATTATTGTACATCAGTCGTACTACATTCGTGCTCATCCTCATGATTTCGTATGCTGAACTTGTTAATTTTGTTTCTTAGAACCACGACGGGATCAAATACTTGTTGCTGACACCGGACAGGTACTTGATATTCCCTTCGATGGAATACGTAAGGCAGACCATAACCAAACACGGCCTCGCTCTTGGGATCCCAGTAGTCATCGACGGTTCCAATATATTTGAGGCAGATTTCACAACGGCAAACGTATGTACCACACAATATACAGGTACCATGCGATATACGTGCGCAAAGAGTATGTGTAGCTGCATACCTCGAACGCCTTTCTTTCGTTTATATATTATAAAAGATGAATACAAATTAATATCGTCAAAATCATCGTGACTTTTTGGTCTTGAAGCACAAACAAAAATTAAATAAATAACGATAATTAATATGTGAGATAGTGTAATGATTATAATTGCAATTGGATTTTAAAACCATTTTCAACCAATATTATTTTTTAAGCACACGGACAGATAACGTATTGTTATATTTTCAAGCTTATATTATCATCAAGTTTCAGATTAAATATTCAAATTAATGGTCTCAAAATACAAGCTGCAGCCCAATATTGATACATTCAAATAATTTTAAATAAAAATATTTTCAATATTTATTTCGTTATTTTCACGGGCAATTGGTAATTTGAGTTAGGATTAATTTTATATAGATCATTCCCTCTGAACTGAATTTTACAGGTACCCCCGATATAACCTCCTATTACAAGTCAAACAGAACTTTGGTAGGTAATAATAATACTTATATATTTTTTCTATGGATTTACAGGTATTTGCCATGATGTCACGGGACTTTTCAACAAAAGGCCAATTTTTATACTTCTATAATCTAAAGCCCAGCGTAGCCAATGTATTCAAAGGAATTAAAAATTGTAATATTTTGTTGTGTGCAAACAAAAATGAGTTATACGAACTGCTAAGAAAACATTTGCAAGTTTTTTAAATATTTTTCTAAGTACCCATTGCTTAGGTTTGTTTTCATTGGAATATTTATTATTTTTTTTAGTGGACCGTCACAAATTCAAGAACAGTATCAAAATGAAACAGTCTGGACTTCAAAAATGTGAATTAAAAATAAATGATCTTTGAATAAAATACAATATATTGATTTCAAATAAATTAAAAGGATGTGTGATAATATTGAAGACTTAAGATGTTTCGAAAATGAAACGATTTGGACGTAATTATTTGATTAAAATATAATATCATCATTGATTGTAAATCAATGCAATATACTCTTATCAGTAAACTTAAATCAATAAATATATTTTATACAATCAATGATGATATGACGTGTTCTACCACGTAAGAATAACTTATAAGCATATTATATTTTATTATATTATATAATTCATGAAGCTTAAATTTAAGTACAAATTTTTATCAACTGGTGTTTCCTGTTATTATGTATTTTATATTAATAAATAGAACAGTATTATTATAATTAATAATATTTTATTGAGCCCGTAAAGATAAGTCTGCCATTGATCTCATAAAAATACGTTTGTACAGTTATTTGAATCAAATTAAAATCAATCTTATCATGCAGATTCAGAAAAGATATTAAAATATTAAAGGCTAATCCATTTGGTAGAAATCATGGGCATATTTTACCAAATTTCAATTTATTTAGTTCCTTAGAAAAACTCAAAATCCTTAGGTTTCGTATTTTCGATTAAACTATAATTTTCTTAAACTTAATAATTATACAGTGGAAAAAAATATTCGTAGTTTGTATTTATTATTAAAAAAACCTCTTTGTCTCAGTATCTTACACACCACAGCTATCTCATATCGTCGTATTTTTTTAAATAATACATCAGGTACGGTTTACCCGTAACGTCAATTACAGCAAAATATTTTATCTCACGGCGTTTTAGATAGATAATTTAGCAGCACCCTTGTAGGAGTCCATACAATCATTGTAAAAATAATTAATTGTAAGTCGGAAGTCCATCGCCTATTATAATAGTCTAGGGCTGGCAATATTTCAAATGTTGATACATAAGAAACTACTATTTTTACATCTATACTGATTTTTAAATGTATCAGTCGATAAAGTTTAACGGTAATAATGGAATTGGTATGGTTTTTGGTGCATTCAACGTCAATACATCAAGCCCAAAAATCGATGCAAAATTCGAACCGATTGTTCTTCTACATATAGGTGTTGTTCTATGGTGAAGGCAGCTTCGGGAGGAATTTAAATAAGTAGGTATACGCCGTTTACAATCTTTGAACCACAAGTCACAACTCTGTTGGTTGCTTTTTTGGTTAATTTTATTGTCTGAATATTATTCGCGATCAAAAGTGATATCTGAGCTGAAACGGGCACTCTATGTATCATTAATATAATGTTATTTTTCCATGTGACCTGTTACAGACCAACCCCCCCCCTTCTTCCCACTTGGACTTTAAAATTGATAAGCTTTTAACAATATATTAATATAAATAAATACCTAATATAGACACGGTCAAAAAAAGATTCAAATATTTCGCTAAACATTTGAAAAAAAAACAAAAGATTAATAAACGTACTATGAAAGCGATGACCACTGTTCAAAGTATCATATTTTAATTTTAAAACCATCAGCTGATCACCTTTGTTATTTACCATACTGTGACCATAATATGTGACTACCACATTATTATCCTGCGTTATCACAGAGAAGTAATTTACATTTACTGATTACGGAGCATATGATTTTCATTATCGTGTGTATTCATTTTTTAAGTCGAAGTATCGAACTCTCTTGCAGGGTTGCAGACGACCCGTGAACGTGGGCAATTTGTACTACGTATTCTTTTTTCTCTTCTCTAAATGACTGTCTAATTTCGACTATTTTTGTAAAAATAAAAATGTTTTTTTCAGTTTAGAAGACACTTAACTAAAAAAAAATCACCCAGTTCACGTGTCCATTAGACGAGAATAAAAAAGGAAATTAGGATAGGTATATCATTTTAAGTTCTCTAGTGAATATTTAAAACAGTTTTGACTTCTTAAACTTCTTTCAGTTCACTTCAAAAATATTAAAATGGCTGCCGATACTCTGCGAGTTTTAAGGTAAGATATTAATAATTTTATCAATCGAAATTGTGTTATTCGCATACTTGAATATCCTTATAATATAATCATTCTGATTAGGAAAAGAGCATTAGAAGAATATGATGATGACTATAAACCTTTGTCAAAACGAATGCACAGCATGTATTTGAAAGATGGTCCACTTGCCGGCGAAAACCATTCAACAGTTACAAACGCCTACGGTGTAAGTATTTTTATTGCTATTTGAATGTTCTAAAATACAAATCAATATCTGTTAATGAAATATTCATCAACTTTTACATAATTTCATTAGTTATCGATCATTAGATTTTCACTATTATAAAATATAATATTAGATAGGTACTTAATAAATACTAACTTGAATCCATTCGTTATTAAAGGTTTTGCAAAGAATAATTCAAGGTTAATGTTATAAAATGGTTCTTAACCATCAGTATTTTATCAATATCTACTTATCGTTATTTATTAACTATAATATATTTTCATATATGTACACAATACATTAGTACGTTACTAAATAATTTTTTAAGTTTGCCAAAAAATATAAAAATTAGATTAATTTTACCTAAGCAGGAGGTAGGTATACTTAATAGTAAATACTTTTTGATTAACTATGAAGTAAACATTCTATTACGTCTATAGTTATATATATAACTTTTGTTTTTCTATATTTTGATGGCATAATGAGATCATTTGACATAATATTACAGTCTTAATGTCCCATAATTAATGTGATTTGAGATAAAAATAGGTCTGGTAATTAAAATAAAATAAGAGCCCCCCTAAAAAAATAAGAAAAAATAAAATAAAAACAAAGGGTGTCTGGTAAAAAAGAAAAATTCTGGATTATCAAGTATGCCTCCTAAAGAGAAATATTTGTCATATTGCATCGCTGAGGTATGATTACTGTAGTTTAAGTTAAATAATAAACTGTATGATTTTAGCCTTCAAAATGTTGATTCATGTTAAGAATTACAACTTAAAAGGTAAAATTAAAAACCTTAGTTAATATTAAATAGTAAATTTATATCAAGCAGTAACTAGTAACTACAGTGAAGTCCTACCAAGTATCAGGTTAAATCTGACTACTATCAGATTTCTTAGCAAAATAAATTTGTTATATATAGCTCACAATACCAAAACAGCAGTTCCACAAATTTGTTTGCTATATTTTATAAAGAATATTATGAAATGTTTGTTTTAGTTAATAATTTATAATTTCAAGCAACTGCTAATATTTTATAATACTAATTGTTGCAATCTTTAAAAATTGGTTTATAGAATGCATCTACATCAACACAATATAGCCAGCAAACAGTCACTGATTATAGTCAACCAGCTGTAAATAGTGAACAAAACATAAGAATTGAAGACCCACAAAATTTACATTATGATCCAGATCTGACTTCGGATCAAAATCCGTTCTATTATGAAAGCAATAGATTATTATTTGATCTTCATGTTGAAAGGGTTCATCGTCACGGTCAATAATAATTTTAATTTACACTATAATAAATATTTGTTTTACCCTAAAATTAAAATATTTACTGACTATAGTCCCTCATGGCATAACATCATATTATAATAATATGTCAACTTATTGGCAATATTATAACTTCAACTTAGTGTTCATCTATTTATGTTAATTTTTCATCAACTAGTAATAAACATATTATGTTTATAAGAATTAGTTGACATTATGTTTCCTATTTTAGCCATTTATAGGCATAAAAATAAACATTTTAGTTTTAAGGAACCACATGGATTATTTTGTTAAGAATATAAATTTAATTTTTAATAATGCAATAATTCTATAGACATTGAAATGAATCTAATAACAGTTATTTACTTAGTATATAAAGTTAATTACAATTTATTATTGTGTAATATTTGTCTTTATTTTAAATTTTAATTTATTCCCAGGGGCCAATTCAAAATATGTCATTGTTGTGTGATTCATTATATTAAGTTAGTATTTGCTTATTTTTGTTGCTCATTTTTACTTGTAATTACCTATTATTATGTGTATATTTTTTTTTTGTATTTCTTTTATCGATAAATTATTTTAAAAGGTATATTAAATATAAATTCATAAGATTCAACAATATTTAACAACAACCAGTTATTTCTGTATTATTGTTTATTATTTATATTTAATTTATTCATTTAAACTATTTGGAGAATGTCAATTTTTAATTCCAAATAATAAGAACTTAAGTATTATATAATTACATGTTTAGTTATTGCTATTATCAAAAATAATCTAAAATTTAAATCTAACATTATTAAACACACATTTTGTAAGTTATATACCTTTAATAAAATATTATATTATATTTACTTAAAAACTGATTTTAAACACCAATTTCAAAATTGTCATTTTCTGAGTGAAATTAATTATTAATGCTTAAAAATAAAAATAAATTTTAAAAAGATTAAGTTATTTATATCAATACTGTTATTTATTAATATTAATGAACCAATAGACATTAGAATCTAATACTATAAATCAAAGAAATAACTGCACAATTATGTTAAATTTTTAGAAATTTAACTTGTAAAAAATGTTCTTATATTTGTAACTTGTAAGCAAAAAATACATTATAAATATCATTACTAGACACTACGCATTTTATAATATTATGAGACATGAGTAGTAACCAATTGTGGTAATCAGTCTAAAAATTATGGTTATAATTTTCGTTAGTATACCAGAGGTATTCAAACTGTACAAGGTGGCTATATTGTGTGCTCACTTATTTTGTTCCATTCTGGTTATTAGGTAAGCTATTTTCATAGTCATAAATGTCAATACTTCCAGGTTGAACTTTTAGATTGAAAATGATTACAGGGTTATTGTTTTACCAGAAGCATAAATATTTAGGTAAGTTTTTTCCTTCTACTCTGTCGATATGGTAAACCCAAAATACATGTTGTCAGGAAAGCTAGTACCTGCCAGACGTAGAGGAATTTTTAAAAATTCAATCTTATGAATGCAAAAATTGTGGAAGGGTGAGGGGCTAAATACCAGGAACGTTTTTAAAAATATCTGACCTGTAAATTTAATAGCTATCAAACATTTTTTCAAAAACTACTAAAACATTTTTCCTACGTTTGCCCCTGCACAACTGTATTTTGTTCCACGTATCTGTCTATCAAGATTTGAATATGGAAAATTTCTGCTCAAACGTTCATGTTTAATTAATAACCCAATTACTTTATTGTTGTAAGATCACAATGAATTGAATTATTGGATATTAGAAAATTATAGGTAGCAACTAACCAAACTATTTACTGTATTAATATTTTTTAGTCAGTTTTTTTTTCACAATAATTAAATATTTAAGCGAGTTATAATTTATGAGTATCTATGTAATTGTTAATAATTTAATATTATCTGAGATTATAATAGAAATAAAAATTCAAACCAACAAAGTTTTACTTACATTTTTACAATTTATAAACATAAATAGAAAATAGAAAAAATCTCAATAAACATAAATAACATAAATAATTATAAAAATAGAAGTTTTTTTTCAAGATTCCAACAGAAAAATAATTTCATCTTTGTTTATAAGTTATAATGATCTCCTCTTCAACAAACAGACAAAGTAAAGGATCTAGATATTTTTGGCATATCGGAGATCAAAGTTTATTTTTTTAAATTTAGGACTGAATATACTTGTTCACGCATAACTATTGTGTGAACGTAATGCGTTGAATGCCATGTACAATATCAATGTGTGTTGGATAAACCTGACACT
>PVMI01069503.1:0-13354 GCA_008528875.1 Aulacorthum solani | reverse complement strand
ATTGGCATTCACCAGAAATTTTGGTGAATGTGTCATTCACCGGTAAATGTCATTCATCAAATGCCGACATTCGCCTTTACATCTATACCATTACCTATGATAAGCACAAACCATATATATTACATATATATATAATACGTATACGTAAAATAATACTATTCGATAATCTCAAAATGTATATTACATAAATTGAATAAGCTATAAAATTTTCAAGCTGTGACCACCAAATTTTAAAATTAATCCAAAAAGTAAAATTTATTTTTTAAAAATTTACATATGAATATAAATTATATAATATACTATGAAAAAATAATTTAAAAAACTGTTGTGCTTGAGAAGTTAAAAGTTTATGATACTATAGAGTTCGGTTAGTTTACGAGAGAATTTTAATTTAGTATATGGGTATACTGCGCTATACCTAGCCTTGTCGACACTCGACAGACGTTAATAATTAAACAAATTAGTCCAACCCAATGAGTATTTTTGAACTAATATACATTCTTGAAATATTAAAAACTATTCGACTAAAAAACCATAATTTCTCTATCATTTTCTCATTTTCAACACAATATAATATTCATCATAGGCCATTTCTAACAAACCAGTATTTTAATATCCTAATTTAACATAAAAACAATTAATTACTCGAGAATAGTCGAGAAAAAAACAGGTTATTTCTTCTATACAATATATTTTTTTTTAATTATTAGTATTTATATTTACTATAAAATACATTAAGGCAATAAGTCGTGTACCTTCCTGTATTTTTTTCTCAGCTACTTTGCATGTTTTTACTTATATATTCGTATAAAATAGAGATAAAATTTCTAAATAGGTGAATCATAATAGGTATTTTGATTGATACGCAGTCTTTAGGTGGTATCTTCTTTAGATGGTACTGATATATAATATCTATTATTTTTATTTTTTATCTATGTACAGACCATGAGTCCATGAAAAACGCATACCTCTACGTAAAATATGTGAATGATAACTTTGTAACGCACGAAAAGTAATTTAACAATTGAATACCTCGAACTGTATTGTTAAATAGCTTAATCGGCTTTCCAAAAATAACCCCATTACTCATATCATTTTGGTAGGTATCTACTTATTGCATTCTGGAAATATTTAAGCTTCAGTGTTAATGTTTTAAAATTTGGGTAGGTGTACAAGATTTTGAACTAATGCATACCACAGCCACATAGGTATATCTATATTTTATAGGTACCTTTTATAATACTCGTTTGCACGTTTTACTAGCTATTATAATAAGTATATACAGGTAAGTATATAGATACCCATAGACTATTGGAGGGGTACTGGGAGAATTATTTGTTTAACTTTTTAAATTGTAAATTTGTTATTCAGGCTTCAGATAACAATAATTAAAACTCAAATAATTAAATGAAACAATACTGTTTCATGTATAGGTATTAGGTATAATAATTTTTGTATAATCTTATATAGAATGATAATGATATTTTGCTTTAAGCCTAACTACTAATATGGTATAATAAACCATTAGAGCACCAGAATACATTCTACAATATCCATCATCATTCTAAAATCAATTCATCATAGTTTTCATAAATTACATATTTTAATACCCCGTGGAGTTCGGGCCATACGTTCGACACATGACATTATTCGGTATTGAAAAAAAAATAATAACATAAAAGTATACTCACAATCAGTTTCATTTACGACGATTCGGTCGGATAGAAGAAACTAGTCTTAACGCCGTCTTTAAGTGAAATGATCGACCACCCACGTTCAAATGTGTATGCGCATGGTAAGGTTCAGGAGACATATTAAGGAAGTGAAACATGTTGAATACTCTCNNTCTCTCTCTCTCTCTCACTTACTCTCTTTCTCTTTCTCCATCTTTCTCTACGTAATAATTAGTGTGTACAGTGGAAATCCATAGTCAGCAGTCGGCATCAATGTCGTCTATTGTCCAACTATACATCCCCAGATTCTGTTACATTTAGTATTTACATGAGCGTATGCAGTATAACATACGACAAATACATGTGGCGTATAATAATAATATTACCATCACTCAGGAACATGGTATTCTAATGGATGCGTACGAATATCGTATTAAAGTACTATTATATGGTTATATGTGTAGTTTGTACTTTGTACAGTGTATATGGTATTGGTAAATCAGTAAATATGTGTATACGACAGTGGGGGTATTTAAACATATTATACCTATATATTTGTTTTCAAAGACTGAAAGAACTATAAGAACCCTTCGAAATTTATAGGTGTGAACGTGTGGTATTATAATACATTAAATTATTATTTCCCTCTTTGCAGTTAACCAGTGACAATGATTGACTGATTTAAATGTTCATCGTTGTATAGGTATATCTTTTTTTAATTTTCAAACTGATTACGTTTCATATTATTTGTATAGCTTTTAGAATTATTTTAGGTGGTATATCGTATATATTATATATTATACAATGTCACCGTTAATGTTGAATGTGTAATGTAAAGTTTTTGTGATCAGAGTAGGCCAATATTTTGAGGCGTACCTCTGTAGCTCTGTGCTACCTGATTCGCTCATCAAAATTATTAATACTATTAGTTTATTACTAATGAACTATTCGTTTGAAATTCGACTATTATAAACTAAAGTCATCAAAAAAATATTCTGTTAAGTAATACGAAACTAAATTGTATGTTGTAGTTAAAAATGTAATAAACTTTGAATATTTTAACGAAAAAAAAATATTATTTTCAAAAATGTTGTATAATAATAACTTTAAATTATGTAAAAAAAAGTATTTCAGAAACTTAAATGTATTTCGAAAAAATTAATGCGTTTTTGTTATTTTATGGATGGTTAAAAGACTAGGTAGATATGTATATAATAAGTTTTAAAACTAATTCAAAAAAACTAAAAACTTGAAAAATGGTATAATACTTAATACTTAGTAATATAGTATCTTATATCTATGTATATAATATTTACCATATTATGTTAAATATATCGTAAGAGATATAGTATATATGTATTTTAAGATTTCTATAATTGACTAAACTACCTAAACTATAATACATATTACAACCGTCTTATTTCAGCATTAATGCCCCACAAAAAAAACGTTTAAAAACATAAATGGGTTCTATAATAGAGTTGATTTTAACGTGTATTATACTGTATACTGCAGTATTTATTTATGGCTTCATACATAGTTATGACTATACGCTTATACATTTTATGACATGTATAGCATAAAATTACTATTAATTACCAAACTTATTTCATGACTCGTATTAATATTAATTATTATGTCATATACTTTTAAACCGAAATAACATTCGTTAGAACGATGTACAATGGATGTACAACTAAAAAATATATGCTTATATACTATACAGTATTAAAGCATGTACCTAAAACATACATAATAAACCAACATTCAACTTTATATTTTACAATAAACCAATTTTATAATTTCAGAACCAGGAGAAAAAACTTGTTTTTAAATCGGAATAATAATTTTTTACTGTTGAAATTATGTTATTTTTGGTAGTAATTCACGAAGATAAAATATTAGTGATTTTTGAATATCAAGACTCGGGCATTAATGCATTAGCCGTTAGTTCAGCTCAGTTATTCAAATAATATATAATTAACACAATTCATGAGCTATAACAACATTTTTGCGTACTTATACGTTTATTGGTGAAGATGTGTAATTATTAGCACTACTGATTGTCTACGATAAAAAAATATTATATAGATTGTATAAAGTATTTTATGTTGTCAAACAATAGTTATGAATTGTTAGATTGTTGCATTGATTAAACTCTGAACTTAAAATTTTTAAATTCCTCCAACAATCTAACATCATATTATATCAAGAATCATAATTTTATCATTCCTTGCAATTGGTTTTGCTTTAGATCAATGTATATGTCAATACCATTGAACACCTGCTACTTTAATACATTATTCAACAGTTTTAAATAAAACTATTTTGATCTTTATGTATGTATATTTTAATACATAGAGTAGTATATATATATATACTATTATATATATAGATACTATATATATAATATTATATAGTGCGATTAGTATATCTACGCGAATTGCGTATACTAAACAGACAATGGTACATACCTACACTTAAACAAATTGCTATTTTATCGATATAGAACAATACTCCTGGTGACCTTTACAGGAATCTTGGCCCGTCTTTCTGTTTGTTGTTATTGTTATTATTATTATTATTATTTAATTGATTAATCACCAATGTATAACGGATCCATATATACCGTTTTCGAAAAGTAGGTATTGTTGTTGGGCGTACATTATATATGCAACGACTGCCAAGTATTTTAATAACGATTTTAAGTTGCAAATAAAGATATGTGGTACTGAAAGAAAAAATGGTGGAAAAGAAGAATAAGAAAATAAACATGGATCGAACGTCAAAATTGTCTGGCTATTTGTACATAAAATACCATTGTGATAACTGATAGCATCGTTTTGTCCTCAAACTTTATTATGCTGTTTTCCATGCAGATGGCTCGGAACAATTGACATGTTTATTTATGCAAGCCATTCGATCGTCTTTTACGAGGGAATACCAACGGTCAAAGAATATATTACTATTAAATGCTCGGTATTTGCGGCGATTTATAGAAAATGTATACAACCTGAAAGTTTAATTCTAGTTTATGTGTATATAGGCACTATTTTTGTTTATTATGCATATTATTTTTACAATGATTCTGTGTGCGTATGTACAATGAAACCCAATATCCTTTCAAAAAAATATGTAAATAATTATTACAAAACTGTCTGACTTTTTTGTAGTAATCGAAACTTATAGTACATATATAGATTTAAAACTCCTCTATACGTAATATTTATTTGTAATGTTTTCGTATGAAGGTCCACTCTATATCTATATATCAATCTTAATCCTAAAATATTCCATCAACACATGAAGCACCTCCCAAGTAGCAATACATTATTCAACAGATGTAATATCGAAGAAACAATATTGCTAGGTATTAAAATGCTATGATACGTGTCGGTGAATGTTTTATCAAATGTCAGCGGTCCTTACGACATTCCGACAACCGTCAGGACAATTAATTGTTGACTATAAAAACAGGGACTAATTTACTATGTATTTGTTTGTATTTATAAGATTTATCAACCAAGTACATTTCAAGTGTATATGTAACGGGCTAAAGTCGAATTGGTCACAACTCAGAAATGCCTGGGAAAATAGCACTTTATAAAATTTCATATTTCGACTTTTCTAGGGCTAACGTATATATATATATATATATATTCTATAGTTGTAATCAACCGATTATTCATCAAAAATGTATATAAAATACCAAAAAAAGTTATTTATTATAATAAGCCAACAATTAAAATACAATATCAAAAACAGTTATTTATATATTATTTTTATTTACTTAAATAAAATTCATCAATTGTAATAAAAACGTTATAATACATATTAATGAAGTGAATTATTATGGGTGATTTCACATTTTCACGTAGGTACAATTGATAAAATTCGGTAATAAGTAATATACAATTATAAATAATAAGATACCATCTAATACAACACCGTTAGTTGTCTTATGAAAATTACCTACAAATAGTTTTATAATATATATATATACATAAAAAAACTAAAACATAATTTTTACGTAGAATCTCCCAAATATTTCATTTCATTTCAATCAATATTAAATTATTAATTTTTAACATTTTTTAAAATTATTCTTTAAATATTTTAGTACTGATCTATTAGGTGTACTTATTATAGTAAATATTTTTATTTGATATTGTGTTTTAATTTTTAATTTTACTAATAGATATATTTATTGATCGTTGATTTTTATTTTGATATCGCATTGTCCCCATATCCTAGCTAGAATTTCTAAACATTAATTTGTTCTATAGATCTGCAGTGATCAACATGACATTATTAAGGCAACACTGAAACAACGATACATATGAATATTTTACCGTAGGAAGGTATCAATTTTTTAAAAATATTACATAGCTATTCTATTATAGTCACGGTAGTAACATAGTATTATAATTCCAATTAAAAAAAATCATAAAGAAAATTACGAATTAATTATTTTTGAATAGATGAATCATCTTATAAGATATAAATTAGTACATAAACAGTGGGCATATATTTTAACAATAATAATACCACAAAAATATGTTTTTGAGGTAATTTATTATTTATTTTATATAGATATCGTATTTATTTGTTGGTTTCTAATTTCTATACTCATATAGTCACATTATAGATACTTGGATGCCTTATATTTTGAACTACAAAAAAATATTTTAACAAATTTTGAATAGTTATGCTTATACAGCTTTAGATTTTTGTGTACCAGCAACTCGGGAAATCTATACTGTACAGTGGTTACCTACTGGTTTTTTGTTGAATTCTATGCGTACTACAGGAGGAATATGGTGATATATTTTCCTCTCTATCTCTGGATATTCAACTGCTCACAGCGAGGGCCGTCCATGTCCGAGATCGAACTGGTGACTGCGGTGTATGTCGGCGTATTTCACTCAGCAATTCTGTGTAACGATTATTAGTAAGTACTTTAAAAACATCTAGATTGCTGAAAAAATTGTATGATCTTAATGAAAAAATCGAAAAATTTAAATTTAAGTATTACAATTTTAATATAGGTGGTATTTTTGCTTTTATTACTTGCGAAATCTAACAATCTATATTAACGTGTCTTGCATGTATTTTAATTTATATACCAAACTATATTAAACACTTGGCCCATGATGAACAACTTTTATAGGTTTTCAAACAATATAATATTTTAACAAATCGTGTTTTTTCATTTTTCCAAGACAACAAATTCGATGTAATAATAAACCATGTTTTAGTTGGACATTTATACCTATGCTATATCGTAAATGCCATTTTATAGGAATTCCGTTGATAGAAATCTGAATGGATCTTTTGACATTAATCGCAAAGATTGTTAAACAAATTTATGACGGTTTAGAATTCCCCATCTATATGGCAGTATCGTATTCCTTATATATTTTTAGTAGTATAAACACGTGTTCAATACAATTAATATTCATTATTCATTTATATTAAGTGTAAGGATATATATATAATAGTTGAACCATGATTGGATAATGGATTAAATTTTTTTCGTATAAGTACCTATAAACTTTATCGTAGGTACAAACCTTCATATTGTGCGTTGTACGTAGAACACTAAAATTACCATAAATTGAAATATTTAAATCACAACTTCATAACTTACGTCTTACAATCATGCATAGGTATACCTATATAGATTACCTACAATTTCAACGAAAATTTTGAAGTTTTAATTTTTATATGAATTTATACATTATTGAAATATATGTCATATATATATATTAATATTTTGAATAAGGTTCTAAAAAATGATTAGATAATTTTTTTTAAATTAATTTAACCCAAAGACAGTTATAATTTTCAAATATATCATACATTTTGTTTTGTTTCTATGTACAATAAACATCCTTAAAATAATTTACCTACTTTGAAATAGGTAGCTATATAATTCACGTTTCTTTGGAAGAGGTCTACGAATTGCAGAATTTAAATTTATTTTTAAAACTCAAACATGTTGCATGATTAAATGCGTATCAATGTGTATGAATATGTATGCGATTATTCATTTAACTTAAGCCATCTATATTATGTTATTTATAAATGTTATATCTTACTCAGTTAGTGAGTGTGATTTATACTAAGCAAATCAATATTATCATCCCTTATGGTATGTAAATAATCGTATTAGTTTATGTTTTTAATAAATTTCAAATTTTCCATATTGTCTACAATTCTGCATAAATATTTCTTGTGTAAAATGTATATAGTTCTTTACCCGAAATTATTTATTTAAATAAATTATTCATAATTTTGTTATAATCCTATTAATGGCTACAGACTTTTAAAGAATATTATATTAATACATAGTTTTGTTTAATAATTATAAGTATAGGAAACAATTTCATATATTTTTAGATCGTTATAAATTTTAACGGTTTTTTGACCATTAGAACTATAGGATACTAGGTAGAATGCAATGGTGTGAACAATGTGTCCGTGATATAAATAAAGCTTCAATTTTAAAATTAATCTAAATATTTAGAAAATAGCACAATATATTATGTATAATAGTAAATAATAATAATATATGTAATGATGCTGAAATTTTCCTTGTAATAATTTATTTTATTTTATTAATCAATTCAGTGGTGGATCTAGTTATTATTATTATTATTTTTTTTTTTTTGGGGGGGGGGCAAAAGTAAAAATGTTCAAGTAGTTTTCAAAAGCGCCGNNACACACCCCAGAAAAATCACAACATACACACAATATCTTACAAATGTATACTCTATAATTAACATCCTACGAAACAAATTCTAAACGTCACTGTTTTTATTGGCAAAGCATCGGCTAACATAAATTTGTTTAATTTTTCTTTGAAAGAAACTAATTTTTTGTCCATTCTGAATAATTTGTTTTTATAATATAATTTTATTAGCCCACAAAAACCGTCAAATTTGACATCTTGACTGTCGAAAATGTACAATAAGTAATAAACTGATAACTTAATATTACACGTAGGACTTAGATACTAAAAATTGTCATTTGTCGTGGGTTGAATTGTACATTATTACCTAATTACTTTAATTATATCTACTGAACGTCTGAACCGAAATCTATTTTGGTTTTTTGAAAGAAATTATTTAGAAAGCAATCGTAGAACTGTAGAAGATATTTTATATTTGTTTCCAAAACAAAAATAAAACAATTGACAGAGGGAAAATAATTATTACCTTTGTCAACATTTGAACTCTAGAGAAAAAAAATTTTGATCATAAATTTTCGTTATTTTTTATCTGACTGCCACAAAATATATATTTTTTGAGTATATAGGTATAGTTTTACAATATATTATTGTACATTTTTACTTAAGTGTGTATATGTGTGTTTGTTTTGGTGTCTTTTTTTGAGTTTAGGAGCACATAATTTGATTCAATTTTCAACATTATAAGGCCTGAGTACTTTGGGTGGTTAAAAACAGGAACTTCAAATCAATAATTTTCTTTATAATTAATTGAGAAAAACAGTGGAAAATTGGAATATTTACTCAATACCAGTTTTCAACAAAATTGGTTTTATTTTTATAACTATAGGTACAAAAATAAAACAAAATAGATTTTATAGACAACTGGTATTTCAGTATAAAATATGTTCTCATTTTCCGCAGTTTTTTTTAATAATCAATTACTTGAAACTTTTTACCATTACTTTTATTATTGATTTCTATTAAAAATATTTTGACTAACCTTAAGCTTTTGTCTTATACCATGAACATAATCACTTCATTGCATTTCGTTATTCTATATGGTACCTACATCAGTGTTGACTTACCAGTTACCTACCTATATAAGTTAGTTAACATTAGTTCAACCGATATACATTATTTTTATAAATATAAATAACCTTCCATAATAATGCCCAAAATTAACCAAAATACGAAGAAATATCTTTACTATCTCAGTCACACTCCAACAGGAAAAATTGTTAATAATTTAATTTTTTTTTATCTATAACCTGCTGTAAGTATATTATAATATATTATAATTTTGAAGTGGATTAATAACAACCGCCTTTGAATCCCATATATATATATATATGTATAAACGAATAATTAAAAATAAAAATAAATACCTATAATATATTATTTATAGTTATATCTAATTAACGATACTTCGATAAGTAAGCCACATAATATATTTCAGCTATAGCTTCGTTGTATAAATTCGATGTATTATACAAACTATATTTTAACCTGTGCAGTGTGCAGTTACAATCTAGTGTACCAAAAATCGAAAAAAATATGTGTTATATTTAAAATCCTTTCCGTAATAGACTGGTAAATGGCACTGAAATATATAATACATACTACATATTATATTATCTATCTCAGTGGTAAATAGTTAAAATATGACGATAGGGTGTGTTGGCCGATACAGCCGGTTGGCGCGCTGCGAGTCCCGCGCAGCAGGCCGGTAAACGCGGCGCGCGCGTATACACGTATCATCATCGTCGCGGGCTCGCGTTTCCGCCCGCCGACCGCTGGTGCGCCGGTACAGTACAAGTGTGACAATTGGCCATGGAGCATATTTTGCGCCAAACGTACGACTGTCCGACCTATGCGCCACGTGACGTGTGTACATCTGTGCCGTCGTAGTAATAACCGCGTACCGGAGACATGTTACCCGCCGAACATTACAAGCAATTACTGCAGACGACGAGCCCGAAGCACCGAACAGAACAGGTACCTTTTATAATACCTATAATAAATTGCAGGGTGATTCACCTAGCAGGCTCGTCCCCCATTTTTACTTCAACATTTATTCGAATTCTGATTTTTGGATTTTTGGAATTTTGAAATACATAGGTAGATACCCAAAGACAGTATATTTTTTAGTTTTTTTAATTTTTGGTACTCCTCAAGCTATATATCCTGTATCGAGATACAAACTTCTGGTTTTTAAGTATATTATTTAGTAGATCATTTTTAGGAAAATATTTATATATATATCAACTTATTTGAAATTCGAAAGAGTAGTTTCTCAGGTATTAAAATGCTTATACTAAGGACTAAGGATAATACTATAAAAGTCCTCAAAAATAGCTTTAAAAAAATATAAAATATATGAAATATTGGATCTAGTATTATATTATTATTATTAATTATTTTATTGTTATATTATACTCTGACCGTTTTTAAAAATTATAAATGTTATCAAGAGTAATAACAGTGTTATTTAATCAAATACGGTATTTAAGTTTACTTAAATATTCCAAAAATTAGATTTTGAATAACTGTATTATCAAAGGAAAAACGAGAGTGATCAGCTAGGCGAATCACACACACGCGCTGTATAATATACATTATACATTATACATTCTTATTCTCTTTTTTTTCTTTGAAACTCGATTTTGTCTTATTGACTATTATATAAATTTGCTGAGCTTAAAGGTAATATGGTATAGGTATAAATATTAAAATATATAATATGTAGATTGTAGACGTTACCTTCTTTCGGTGACTGCGCGAGGACATACCTATTACCTATATACTAGATAATGCTCGACCGACAACAAGCTAAAATTTATTCAAAAAAAAGCTAATATTTAAAAATTTATAAATTCGGGTCTTTTAATTTTAATTTTTTTTATTTAAAAAAAATGTATTATTTGATTAACACAAAATGATACAAAGTATTAAAGGAAATAATAGACATTACCTACACCTTTAAGCTAAGTTTGTGGTGGTGTAGGAAGGATATTGTACAAATATGATTAAATTAAACTACATAATTAAATAAATCATAATAAAAAGAGAAAATATATACACATTTTTCTTGTACTAGACCTTGTAATACCGAATCATAAATACAGGCACAGACTTTTTTCACTAAATAAAACATCATTTATAAATTTCTTGATGTTAGTAGGTATTATCAATAAAAATATTTCTCTTCACATATATTGGCAAAGAGTTAGAACTAATGGGATCCAGATAATTGTTAATGAACTTTTGTCCAAAACTCGTTTTTGTGCATATCACTTTAATATTAAATAACCTTAGATCATCTTTTAGGTTGATGGGCCGTACTGTAGGACATTTATTGCGGAACCCTGAAAAATTTAAGAAATATATTATAAAATATAGTCTATAGGAATATATAGTGATATAGCATTAAGAAAATCTTTGTAAATATAAATATAAATAATTAATATGTTATATTACTGTGAGATAAATAAACCTGCATAATTAATGTAAAACCAACGTGTATTAATCTATATAGAATTTAAACTAGGTATAGTTGTTATAGACTATATAGAATATATACATATGGGTATGCAATGCAGTATATTATATTATTATATTAACATAGTAAATGATAATCAAACCTATGATAATACTAACTTCTGTAATGTCATAACGGGGTGTACTTAACGTGAGTCTTAGTTCACATACTTTAGCTTAAATATAATATATTATTTAATAATAGTTTGTATTATTCTATGTCTATCACCTTTATATGACATAAATAACATTATAAATTCAAGTTCGACTGTAAATTAATCTGCAGTAGGATGGAAAATATTATTTTTCTAAATTATTTGAGTATTACTTTTTAATTAAATTTAAAAGCGGTTAAATTGTTTTAAACGTGTATCTTTAGCTAAAATTTGATCACTATAATAATTAATGTACCTATACTTCACATTATTCAACAAACATATATAATTTATTCATTAACATTCATTTTTTAAGCAATAGGTTTTCTTTTTATAGTATTTTATTTGCGTAAATTTTATTAGGTAATGCATTTAAATTATTATCATCGCACTGAAATGTTTTATTGGGTTCATAAGTATATAGTCTAAGGCCTAAGTGATGTACCTACCAATGTTTTAAATTATTATAGACGACCATGGATTGATAAATCCAAATAAATAAATTGTTGGAAATATACAATATAATTATGTTTTTTGGTTGATATATACTATATAGTATAGTATAGTATATATATATTTGTACTCAAAAATGATATGTATTATAAAAGTATAAACACTTAATAGTTTTTCAACAGATTCAAGTAACCATTGTGGAGGTCAAGTTACAATAATTGATAATAGGTTATGTATGTATTTTTAGAATTTCAGTATATTTTTCAAACATATTAAAAAAAAAAATAATAATAATAATAAAAACATAATATGATAATAGTTCTTAGGGCAAAACATTTAAAAAACAATAAGTATATAATTATTAAACATTTAAACATATTGACCTGCAATTATTACCATTGGTATCGATATAATTTTATGGAAAAATAATAAAAATTTCAGAACATTTTCATCATTTTGAGCCCTTTATTTAAAAATTGTTATGGTTTCTATTTTATTCTTGAATTTGTGTTTGTGTTCGTTCACCAGTTCTTATATAAATAATTTGTCGTTATATTTTATAGGCTATATATGTAGCTAATTCAACCTTAGATTTTTATAGTTAAATTAAAAAAAAATTTTATATATATTAACTGTGTAGGAATTTAACATATTTGAGAGAGTGTGTGCTTTTCTTTGTAAAATGTATTTTAATTTCGAGGATTTAATAATTTATAGTAAGGCTGCAAAGTCACAAACATTATTATATACCTATAAATATTTAAAATGTCTAAACTTGGACCTTGGTTTGGAACATTTTTCTT
>PVMI01069491.1:0-15793 GCA_008528875.1 Aulacorthum solani | reverse complement strand
TATTTTCGATTATATTTAAAATTTCAATTAAAAAATGTCGTTTTATTTTACAGCATTCGGTTGTCAGCAATTCTCGTTTTAAATGTTTTAATAAAAATATCTCTTTGCATGTATATAATATAGGCACACTGTATAATATATATATATATTCAATCATAAATTATTATCAAACCTATTGGGAATTTCTGTGTCGGAATTTACATTTTAAATCGTTAAAGTCTTGCCTGATTTTCAAACACTTAGTCTATTTCTAAAAAACCTTTTTTTTTACATTAATTTTTACAATTACCAAGTTCTAAATTTATACATCATTCTATAGCCTCTCTGCAGTGTGCAGTACACGTTTTGTCATATTTATAATATAATTTATTTACTTGGTGTGCTCTGCATGTATTTATTAATAAGGAGCCAATAAACTGAGTAGAAAAACTGGTTTTCCAGTATAGACAGAATTATCGGTAGCATTTGTACGTAACATTTGCAAGTTTGGAATAAAATATAGCGAAGAATTAAAGAAATTTAACATTTTATCTCTCATTGATATTTATTTAAGAAAACAACTTACAAAATACATTTTTACATTGATATTAATCAACAATCAACACAATATCACCCAAGTCCTTTAGTTTTGTAAATGTTTCATCAAAAGTTCTAAGATCTATTGCGTTGTACATGTAAATTGTAAACGTGTCACAATATTGCATTTTAAATTTGCAATGTGAACCAATGAACTTAACAAAAATGTACGAATTTGTCAATACCAACACATGACAAATACAGAGTTATTTAAAACTTAATCAAAAATATCAAAATTTATTCCCATATATAAATAATTATGCATACAATTATATAACGCTGAGATATTTGAGCGATTATGATATGGTGATTTATAAAACTGGAAAATTGATCTGTTTTTACACAAACAAATCATACCTATGATCTTTCAGAATCTTATTGGCAAAGCTGGGCAAGTTAATCATTTTTTTCAACTAGTGTGATGTTAAGTTCCTGACTTTAATACAATATAATTAGTAATTTTGTGTGAGTTAAAAATACAATATCATAATATGGTTCTTCAAAACTTAATGATTTGTATTCATATTTTATTTGTCAGAGCTCAATACTCAAAAGTGATGTTATGTATACGGTTTATTATATGTATTGTCGTTGTAGCTCTATTCAACAATAAAACAAAAATAAATGCGTTCAAGACAAAACAAATAGAAAAATACGAATCTTTTAAATAAGTCACTAACGTAAATATGACGGAAATAGTAAACAAAAATTAATATATTTTATTTGCACGATATTTTATCTGAACAATTGTAACAAAAAATTGAGTTTTAAAACAATTTTTTATTGATATTTAAGTAATATTGTTAAGAATAAGAAATATAGAAACTAGAAAAATAATTTAATAAGAACTCAATGTATTTACACTACAATATTATCCTAAAAAGAAATAAAACAATAGTGCTTCACTTGCAATATCTTTTAGACTTAATTATTAGTGATTGAAACATTTTTTAAGGTGCAAAATAAAATAAATACAATTTAACCATAAAATGTACTTGTACTAAAAAGAAAAAATGTATTATCATTATTTGATTTGATTTCCCACAAAAATAAGAATATACAAAAAGACGTTGATGCTTATCGACTGATCAGTATTAATTATTAGTAAAATAAAATAAAATTGAATAATGAACTTAATATTATTGCAGATACAGCATTTGTGATTGTAAATATGTTCAGCAGTACGTGTTTTAAGAATAAGTAAACATTAAGGCGATTGCAAGGCTAACATTTATCAGAAGCTCGGTGTTTCACTAAAAAGAAAAGTCCCCGAAAACAATAAATTAATGTCGTTTAATATTGTTCTTCGCAACTCGTATTTTTCGTTGGAAACAACTCGAAAGAGAATTTTTCGAAACTATAGTCCATAAGTCGTGTTGTCACAATTTCCTTTTCTTTTTTTTTAACAATTGCAGCTTTCTACATTATACTTTAGCAAGCACTCGAGCTGTGTACAATACACCCAAATTGATTTATATGAAAGTCTTGAGAGCCAAAAATACCAAATTTCTGTAAGTGTTTTTTTTTATCCACAACTATACTTTTCTACTTTACGGTGACGACGGAGGAGGATCTGTAACAATAAGTAATAACACTCGTTACTACGTTATTTCGTCTAACGAAATGACTAAAATAGTAGCATCAGTGAAATGTAGATGAACGCATCGAAGAAATCGTACATAAAATCGTTGCAAAATCGGTTGTATAATATTTGTATTGCGGCACAAAATCATTGAAGACAAATCAAAAAAAATTTTAATAAAGTTTTGATACTAACTTTCCAGAAGCGCCAATTTCTTTCTGGTGAATTTTTTTTCAGAAATCACTGTCGAACTTTTACAGTTCAAAGTTATTGCTCACTAGGTTTTCACTGTATAGTGTAAAGTTTCCTCCACATAGAGTGCAAATCCCCGTAAATCGCATAACAGAGTACAGCGTGACACCCTCGAGCGGATAACCGCGATATTGTCTGTCACTCAGACACTCAATCGTAGGAAAATTTCAATAATCGTCTCTGTTATCTTCATGTACCCCACATGGCGTTCGATTATTGATATATCATATAAATCAAGCCATTCTCTCGTCACCGTCCGTGAGTGTTAATAATAAGTCATAGTAGTTGTGTGCAACCATGGATGAACATTCCAGGAAAGCGAGTCTTGTACGAATATTTGTACCCCACCATCACTTCCAGCCGACGGACCGTCCGTTTTCGAATAAAATTACGCGCCGGGCATCGCATCAAGATTCAAGGGGCAAGGTGCGCATAATTTCATCGCTTACCAATATTAATCGCAATCGACCATCGTTGAAAATTAATTGTGAATACCTACGATTAATTTGTGTGCATGTATATAGGCAGTATAGCCGTGTAGGGTTTTTAAATCCAAGTAACACTGCCTGGTTCAATACAGCCAACAGGCGCCGACTGCTAATAAATAAGACTATTTTTAGTACCTATATAACGTGTACAATATAATAAGAACTATAAACTATGATTGTGAATTGTTATTATTTTTTTCGTATAATATGCTATATTTGCATTTTGCGGTGTTATAGTCGGTAACGGTGTTATTTGGTAGGGTGCAAAAGGCGTTTAAACGAAGCGTTTAAATTTTTAATATTTATTATTTATTACTCTATGGATTACACTCTTAATGTCGAAAATTCGACTATGCTTAAACGTAGAAACTTTAACCGCAGTTTCTGCACAGAAACTAAAAGCGCAATATACCTACCTATAGACGACTAACGATAAACAAATACTATATTTTACCCCTGCAGAGAATGTTCGGTATTAGACTTAATAATAATAATTTATAAATATATTATAACTTTATTATAACAATATGCATGTTGTATGCTCATAGCTGGACTCAATAATAATTAATTAATCCAAATTATATTTTGTATCAAATCAAATTGTATGTGGAAAGGTTCTTATACTATACTATAGTAATAAAATAGTTTTAACAATTGACTTAAAATAGTGCATACTTGAATAATTGAATATACTTAAATTAGAGAAGTGTTGACGATTGGTAGGTACAAGTAAACAATATAAGTACACTTCGGTACTTTACTTAGTTAATGAATGTTTCAAATCAGTCAATCATTATGTATAGCAACTAATGTTAAAAATCTAGAGAAAGATATATGAGAAACTTATACATGTGCATATTTTTGTATAAAAGTAAACCTTATGGTAGCTATTCTACAGCCAAGAATTCTACCTGCGTCTCGCCCCCAAAGGAACCCCCTGTAGTATAGTAACATTTTGGAAAAATAATAAAAGATTCAGTTGGAAGTGCACACTCGACCAATCCACGCCACGCAGTGCCGACATTCGGTCTGTGCGTTCCAAGTGGATCGGCGAACTCGAAAACCGGAAAACCGGAAGAAAACTTGGAGATCGAGCGAAAGGGTATTTGTCGCCCAGCACACGCTTGTCGTAGCATATTTTACTATTAGGACAGGTACGACGACGACCAGAGAGCGCACTTAGAGCGAATCATGCAGTGGTGGAGGCTCCGCGGGGCACTCCCACTGAACCCCGAGCGCCGCTTATGTGTACGTGCACCGCCGCCGTGTACTACCGTCGCCGCCGCCGCCACCTGCATAGCTGCCGCCACCACTTCATCTGACAACCTGCGACGGCGGCGGCAGCGTCGTCGTCGTCGTCGTCGTCGTCGGTCACTGAACTATCAACAGCACTCGCACGCACGAACGCACGCACGCACACGCTTACGCGGCGGCCGGATCGTAGTCGTATTATAGTGTTTGTTGTAGTAGTATTAGTATTAGTGTAGTAGTATCTCTGTATCTAGTAGTATTAGTATTAGTATTATTATTATTATTATTATTAGTAGTAGTAGTAGTAGTAGTAGTAGTAGTAGTAGAAGTCGTCGTCGTCGTAGTAGCTTACCTGCCGCGGTCGTCGTCGTCGTCTTCTGCGTGCGTACCATCGCCGGCCGGCCGACGTGTCCGTGTGAGACATCTGCGCTCCAGTGCAGTCATCGTGGGTACGCGCACGTGCACAGAACGGATACATAATAAATATATTTATAATATATATTATTATAACAACGATAGTAATTTATGTATATATTGTATTTATAGAGTCGAGTAGGGCGCGCGTTCAATCGGTCTACACTATACAATACTGTATGTACGCGCGTTTTTCCATAACAGTATTTTCCCATCATCGGGGAGTTAGAAAGATTAGTTTTAAAATCCGCTCGTGAATTATCGTCGTGCTTTCCATCTGAAAATGCGTCTCGCCGATTCGAGCCCCGAAAATCCCACCGCGGTGTAACGGTGGCGGTGGCGATGTACCACCTGCCGGAGCAGCATCACCACCGACATGTTCCACCGTCGCAGTGCCGTCACTTGACGACCGCCGACCCTAGGCGGACACCGGTCGCACTCGAACCACCACCGCCGCCGCCACCGCCGTCGTTGATACAAACATCTATTGGAGTCGTCTGTTTTCGCGAACGTGCTACGACATAATATATCATACGACTTACGACGAATAACTTTTGTATAAACATATATAATCGTCACGACATGGACGTGTTCAAGCTCGATCAGTCGTTAGCGGCGGGGCTGGGAGGCGCACCGTCCGCTGATAAGCTGACGGCCGATGTCTCGTTTGGCGCCGGCACCACGGAGGAGTTCAACCTGAGCTTTTTTGATGACACGACCACAGACACGGCCGGCTCGGAGAGCCACGACCCGCCAGCCCAGGGATTCGGTGACGAGCCCTGCACCTCTGTGGCCATGGACACGACCACGTCCACGCCCGCGGCAGCTTTCCGCGACGTCCGAGTCCAATCTCCGTGCACCAGTTCCACGTACCGGCAGCCCGTCGCTTACGTTGGCCACGTGGCCACCTCTCAACCACCTCCCCCTCCGCTGACGGCTGCCGTCACCAACTCGACGCCATCCTCGTCCACCACCGCATCAGGTCAGTGTTCGAACCGAGCGCGATTTTCTATTTTCCCGATCGACTCCTATATGCCATAAATCATGACTGCAATATTGTATGCACCCCAATACTGTTAGCACCTATAGGTAGTAGGTAGATCATGTATAGCTACCATGCACGAATTATTTATTTTTGTATTTCACCGTAATAATATTGAGCAATGCACATAACAGAAACGTTTATTTTACACATCTTCTGGTAACAGATGAATGGTAACATAATAACATGCATGACTTTTCAGTATTTATGAAAATTATTAACGAGCCCTTTTAGCTTACGGATAGCTTTTAAAACTTTACTTGAATGCCCGTGATTTATAATATTATACTCCTTATATGGGGATAGTTTATCATACTCTTAGTATTTAAATTAGCTAATTTTTATACGAAATAATCTCCATTTGCAATTTTGTGAATGCGGTTCAGCACGAGGTCTATACACTCGAACGTAAACGTGAATTTATGGTTTGCTAAGTCCTTAGCAGGTTGAATAACCTGTAGTCACTATAGGTAAAATATCTAGTGAATAAGCGTTCAGTCAATAATCTAGTATTTCAGTGGTAATGATTTCATTGTTAGTATCAATTTTTGTCGTGCCATTCAGCCATTCATAAACATTATTAGTATAGAATTTAATTGTATAAAAAAAATATGTTATTCCTATTATACGCATTTTATCCTGAACGAACACGGGCAAATGAAAGTTTAAATACAAATGTTTTTCACCATGACTAATACTTTACTATTATAAACGACATTGAAGTCAATCGTAGAGTTACAAACTTTTGGGCAAATTGTTGAGTCCGATTTTTTTTTTAAATTCGGGATCAGCTGCTTATCTATCAACGGGCCCGGATGTTTCAGTTTTATAGTATCCTCGGGGTCCGAGTTCTCACGCCACTCGCTCTACGTTTAATTTCGACCCTACAGTATGTATACAGTATACTTATATGAACTGACTACGTGCGCTTACTTCCGATGACCGCGTGCGATACGTTTTGAAATACCTGTACGTGCAATATATATAGGTATAATAAATAATAATAATGTGCTTAAAATATATGGTTATTACGATTTACGAGGAAATATTATTTAGGCATAATAGATCATTTGGTATTGATATATTATTATGTAATATATGTAACTTTCATGTACAGTGAAAGTATAAGAAAAAAATCATTTATTTTACAACTAGCATATTACTTACGTAGCCCGTAGGAGGTGATATTATTTTAATATATTATAGGTGCATATATTATAATATATAATATGTGTGTGTGTGTGTGTGTCTATATAATATAATATTACTTGCATAGTCGCATTACGTTAAAATATTTATATTGTTTTTATTAAACCTGTACCTACGCTTTTGATTTGCATCTGATACAAGCGCTATTTTGATTGGATACTAACATTTTGATTTATGTTTATTATATTTTATATTCAAATAATAATTATTGTATCCGATGGCATACGTATCTAATATCTACATATAGGTACTACACAGGTTATAATATTAGTTACTACTAAAATTACAAGTAGTATATTAATATAATTTACTTTTAATTTATTAATTTATTTTCTTTTTGACATCAATCCTATATTTTACATTTTTTCTGTAAATTATAGGTCACTATTTATACTGAAATCATATATTATATTCAATTTCAATTTCTGATTTCAATGGCAATACAACACAAGTCCCTGTTGTTTATTGATTTATTGTGCAAATGGATGATAAATATTATGTAGAATTAATTATAATATAATAGGTTTATGTAACTATACACTCGACGAATACGAAATAACAATGTTTAAAAATTTAAAAACGAAAAAATCTCTCTCCTACTTCAGGCATATTCGTCGAGCTTATATATTTTATACTAATACCAAAAAGTTCGAGGAGTAAATGTTCAAGCCTCTTTGTTCATCAGACCATGTTAAAGATGCATCTGTCGAAACTTTTCATCGAGCACTTTCCGGAATTCATCGTAATTAGTTCGTATATATAATAGTTATATACAAAGAGGATTAAAAGTTTTCACTAAAAAGACTCCGCAAGAAGTTCGCACGAAACGTCGTTGGAACTTTTGTAAGACTTCATCGACCGCATGAAATGCAACGTACGTTGCTATAACGAAAATCGAATTTTTCCCCACCCTAAAAACAATCTTTCAGCTAGAAATCGTCGTCGATGATAGTAAAAAAAAAACAATTTATTGCGATCGAAATCTATCGCGGAAAAATAAGTACGAAAATACAAGGTCACGCAACATAGCAAGTAAACTATGTGTGTATACAATATATTTATATATAAGACATACGTATAGGGAACGGATATTATATATATAGGTACACCGTTCGTATATGATTATCTCGTGCCTGCGCATAATATACTTGCATGTATCGATTATGCGGTTATTTTTTTCCATGCACATTCAGCCATCCTCTATACCTATTATATTCTGTTGATCGATCATCGGCTTGCGATTGGTCAACGTTGTTGATGTTGAAGATCATTCACTTTGCTCGTGTACCGTTACCATGACTAACGCACATGAATAAGTACATTCACACATACTCATATATATATATTTTAGTTATGCGCCAAGAGAGCACTATCCGCACCTATGCCATTGGTTACCAAAACCCCGTTCACTGCTGGTCTCGTGCCAAACAATTTTAAGCTTGCGTAATTTAATAACATACCTACCTACCTACCTGGTTTTTATATTTATAATTTTTTTTTATCCTAGCCTTCCGGGTAAATTTCTTTCAGTCATAATATATAATACAGAGATATTATATGGGGTATACTACATATTATACAGTGTATAGTCATACCTATTACCTACCCTACAATTTTTTCAATTAGGATATACTGTGTGCATATTTCGCATCTTTATTATATACACACATAAACCAATTTAAACGTTAGGATACCATCAAGATTATTTTGCTAAATAAATATTGCGAATGTAATCGTACAAAAGCGTATTAGGTATACTATAATATAATATTATTAGGTATGTACTATGTAGACATGTATAGTAGGTATATACAGGCATATATATTATGCCAATGCCTACATAACGGTTTAAAATTCATCCGAATTCAATTTGTCTAATAATATTATTGCACGCGTGTACTCGTACTATATATTAATACAAATATAATATAATAATTTTCCATTCGAAACACGCGCAAGCCTAAAACGCTTTGTCTACGGACGTGACTGCTATATTGATGTATATAGTGTTTAAAAATATATATATTATAAACTCTGCATTATTAAATTAAGGATAGTAAAAAAATAATTTTAATGAAAATCGCGAATTTTTTATACTATTGTTATTGCTCGATTTTAATTTTTAGGTAATTCTCAATTCTCTTAATGGTGGAATATGAACAGCAAAAAATGTAATTATGAATGTATTATTATTCCGTATCATGGGATTTTTGGATAAAAGAACTGCAATCATATGCGCCTCGCTGGAGTTTTATATAATATACCACCGCATACGCATTACATTTTATTAATCTAGTATTTAGTATATTGTTTGATGTATGATATGGTTATTATAATATGATGTTAAATATATTTTGTTGTACTATACGCGAAAAATATTACATCAAACGGGAACAATAATAATAATATATCATCGGCGCAAGTCCGAACTAAAGTAGGTATTTAATTTTTCAACAGAACCAAATGCTTTATAGCTATACCCTATACATACGTATCGTGCGCCGCGCCGGTCGCCGGCTCACCGCTTACAAATCAATATCAAATATATAATAACGTCATCCATGATGGTAATAATAATATTATATTCTATACACTGCAGCAATGATAATAATATCGTAAATAAATTATTCGCACAACTTGAACTTGTATAATATTTATATTTTTCCGAATTTATAATACATTATAATGATCGTATGCAAAAATATTATAAAATTTATAATAAGCATTTCTGACAATAGTTCTGTTGTAGATTAGCTATGTGACACTGTATAATAAGATGTGTAATAAATAAATATATATTCAGGATGATTCGCGAAGAAAGTTCATTCTAATTATATATTTTGATAAAGCATTTATTTAAATTCCGATTTTTAGAATTTTTATTTAACACTTATACTCAAAGACCATATTTCTTTATATTTGTTTTTTGAATTTAATTTAAGGAGTATTTGCTTCAAAACAAAACCACAATTATAACTGTAAACTTCTTTTTTATAAACAGTTTTAATGTATCTAAATCAAAATTCAAACGAGTAATTTCTGAGACTCTAAGAATTTAAACTATAATATGTTTTAATTATTGTGATTTTATATATAATACAGATAATAAATGTAATATTTAGATTAGTACTTATTGTACTCGTATAATTTGTACAAATTACAAAACCTTAGTAAATTAATATATTAATTATAGTAATTATTTTTTAATTATCAAAGATCTCATGTCTTATAAACATGGTTTTATTATAGACCATTATCCTTAATAATTAAAACTTAATAAAGTATAGATTCTGTTCATTTTAATAAAAATTTGTATAGGTACATCAACATTAAAAAAATCACCTGCTTAACAATTCATAGTAAAAACAGTAGGTTTTAATTTGAATAAAACATTAGTATAGGACTAAGTTAATCCATTAATAATTATGTTTAAATACCCAACACATTTGTATTGCAAATTTAGCAAGGTCCTAATCTAACTAAATATTTTAGGAGGTTTTGCTTTTTTAGTGTGTCTACATTTCATTTCGGAGAAAGCAATAAAAAAGTTTAAAAAGTCTCATGTGGTACCTACTCGTGTATTAAAAACAGATGATATTTTGCATCATGCATTTTATAAGTTACCTATTTTTCAATATTTTTTTGTCTCATGAAAACTAATATAAAATAAGCAGTATAAAGAATATACTTTCTACAAAGTCTTGGCTGTTTTCTTATACATAATATTGTATAAAGATGTATAATATATTCAAACTTCCCCTAAATATAGTTTTTTGAATATAATAATTGACAAATGGTTTTCATTAATTTTGTTTTCGTCAATAATAATTAATAAGTAAATTTTATATATATACGAGTTCCGCCGGATGTTATCAGTAATCACATTGTTATAACACGTCATTTTGATTCAATTAATCGATTCGTACCATATACAATTTTTTAAGCATATCTACATACATACAAACTTAATGATTTAGTTCGTGTCTTACAAAATATATTATTCCATTAAATGTTTAACTGTATATTAACCAGTGATTACATAAATAGATGTAATCACTATATTATTATTGTTGCATGTATTATGTATGGTTGAAAAATATACTTTTCCGTTCAAAGATTTTAAAATACAAATATTTAATTGCAGTTATCACGTAATTTTCGTTTATCTGTGTACAGACATACAGTATTATAATGACAGTCAAGTAATAATATATATTATTCCAGATTATGAACAAGCTGTATATAGGGTTTTAAATATATTATGCACGAAAAGTTAGGGCAAAGTAAAACTAACAATCATAATTAACCATAGTTTTGCAAGTGGTGAAATTCGCTGAAACTACCGAAGAAAAGCTCGCGTAATTTTGGCGGTGTTAATTTATCAAGTATTAGCTTTGGCTTTGCAGGCAAGACAGCGAATTACTATTAGGGATCTATACAAAGAGCTAGTATTATTCAACCATTTATTACATTTTAACAATGAACGTTCATTAATTCAAAAAGTTTTTTTTTACCTTTTTACTCTGGAGAATTTAAGATACGTTTATTCTTACATTTTATGTCACTTTTATTTCGTTTGCCTGTCCTTATGTTGTATAGTTTTGAAAGTTCAAAACCCCTATAAATTTTAAATTATTAAAATAGCAATATAAAATATAAATTCAAAAATCTGAACAATTTTTTTTTAGACATTTAGATGTATCAAATATTGAAGTCAAGTTCTTATTCATAAAAGTATAGGAATAAAGTTGTAACTGATACCTATACTGTATTATACTTATATAATATTATTCTATTTAAAGTTTTAAATTATGATATTATTAATAATCTTTTAGACCAAGGTTTAAACATCGATATGACGATAAAAATTTAGAAACGTATTTAAAGTATGGAACTAAAAATATTTTTAATTACCTAATTAAGTAATTTTCAAAAAAATTAGAGTTGGCTAATCAAATAATCCTTAAAGTATAGTTGATTTTGTCTCTTATATAATTATGAGAAACATTCAATTTTTCTAAACTATGAGATAGTAGGTAGTGTTGCCTCTTAATGTGATGATATTTTAATATTTCGAAGAGTTATTTTTTATATAAATGTATGCATTGATGATAATACAATATAGTGATTGAAAGTCATGAATCATGATGTAGTGCGCTACCACAATATAATAAAATGAAAGTTTTCTACAATCATCGCTACTGTTATGCAAATGTAGGCACTTCATTACATGCTGCTTTTTTTTAGTCAAAAAAAAAATATAAATATATACTTATATTGGCCCTGCAGGTTGGAAACTTAGAAATTAAAACTTCAAGCGAATCGTTAAATCTACCAGTTTTCATGAAAACTCAATTTACACTAATTACACTTAGTCATAGGAGTGATGTTATTTCATTATTTTGTTAGGACATGTGTGTATTCATTTTATAATTATTTTATAATTATTTAGAATGATGCTATTATTTATTTTAGTTTATGATATAATAATAGTTATATTTTATGAACAAGGAAATGCTAGCAACATTTAGAGTTCAGATTAGCAAGTAGCGATATTTGCTTTGTTTTAGCGGAAAATCGTAGTGTCACTATTTATAAATGTGGTTATACTATGTGCCGAAACAAAGTAGAAATATACGCTGCCTTGTTTCATAGTAGGTAGTTTGCTAGGTAGGGTACTGTAAGCGTAGCTACAAAAAGCGCTCTACTATTATATTTTATATTATCGGTGGGTATACATTTTTAGTAGAAGAGTCGATAATAATAATATGTTTCTTCGCCATAATAATAATCTGACGCCTACGTTCATATTATGTTGAATAATATTTTTAAAACCTTGTTCAATTTTTAATCGTTTCATCGGTTTTATTTTATACGTCATAATATAAATTTCAGACAAAAATTGAAATTGTATTTTTTGTCAAATACAATACCTGTAAACGCGATAATTCTATTTGAAAATTATTATGATGTACCTATATACAAAAGGTAAAATCGATTAAAGTTAATAATTTTTAGAAGCCTGAAAAAGCCACTGTCAATAGTTTATATAATTTATACAAAAAAAAAATACACGGATTTGTTTATGAAGACATTACTTTGCCATGGATTCGAAACATAAACGCGACGAGAAAACTCTGTCAATATTGGACTTGTCCCTGTACAGTACACAATGTACATATTATAGTATAAATATAAAATATATATTGTACACACAATATGTCAGGGCTAACGGTTATATAGATAGTACACACGCGACAAAAACAATAAAGTCCATATTTTGTACACGGAACAATAGGTATTATAATACTCGTGTTCTGCCCAATATTCACTGGCAGTAAAAATTCTAAAATCTACTTTTAACCACTACAGTTGCAAAATTTAAAATATAATTAAACATACCTTATAAATAATAATCAGTAATTATTGTATTTTTAAATAACACATTTTATAATATTATAATACATTATAATACGTTTTGAATTTATACAAATAATAATATTATTGTACTTAAGCATACAAGTAGATGTATAGAATTCATAATCAAGGTATAAATAACATATCAGCAAGCATCATCCACAGTTCACGGATTGAGGTTATTTTATAATGGGACTTGTTTATAAATTAGGTACCTATAGTGGCAATATACTGAGACAATTTTATAAGAATGTCAGCATTCGCCAATCACTAGCTCGTATTTAGGGTTCTATCGAAATTGGATACCTCTACATGTATGTGCACATTTAATATTGTTTAATCAAACACTCATATTTTTAACGAATCACTGTAGAATAAAATACGTATATAATATTATATAAATACCTACCAGAGTAATTTTGTTCGTATACTAGTTTTACTACTTGTATTATAAAATAAGTCGAATAAATAATTATAATTAAGTTAAGTTTTTCAAACTGTTTATATGCAATACTATGTAAAAATTTAAATATTGAAAAAAAATCAAATACCCAGCAGCTTTTGGGTAAGTTACGAAAATGAATGACATTTAAACTTTGAACAAAATCGCGGTTATATATTATTATCTATAAGTAATAATGTGTAACAATACATTGTATTATCTACGATTTTAGTGTATAAATCGAAGTGTTTTCAAAGCCATTTAAATTTCAAGCATTAAAATAGTGAAAATCATAATGTTAGGAGAGATTTGACGCGATCAATTAATAATTTTTTTGTTTTCCGGGTAGTCTGCAGGCGACATAATAATAGCTAAAAGAATGTCTTCTTTACTAATTTTATCACCTATATTAAATATACATATAATATTATATATTATAGTGTAATGTGTATATTATACACTAAAGAGTATAATTCAAGCGCGTATGTAGTCTGTATAGTATTCTAGTTACTTTCTTTCTGAGAAAGGGAAACACACCAGTTGTGTATTTTTTTTACTTAACTTCCTCTACTCCGTAAACCAACAGATCTTTAGGTATTTCATCCCAACGGGCATTGGATGAATATTTTAACTTTAAATTTTTATCGCACCTAAAAAAATAATATAGGTAGTATTATGTTTCGGCTCCTACATTAACATGTTGAGCGGAGCTCTTTATTTTCTAAGAATAAAATGAATAATAAAAAAAATTCAAACAATGTTGCATAGTTACTCTCTCAGTTAGACTTTTACAAATAAAATGTTGTCTCTCAGTTCGTAGTCGAGGGTGCATAAAACAATTATTATTCCATACTTACAAGTATAATGTATTGTTGGTGATAATATAATATTGTAAATTTTTGTAATAAACGTTTAATTTTACGAAAAATGATAACATGGCCACCAAAGACTTCAAAAGTAAATATCGTAAATCACGACGGATGCATGCAGTTTACTGCACAGGTCATAAAAACATTTTTTAACGGAAACATTATTACGAGAGTGAAATAAATGAGCTGCTCAATATTATGACAAATCTATAATCTACATATTATTTTAATATATTGTGGCCCACGCAATTGCTGCAGTCCTGTTTTAAGCGAAATGGACGAAACGAAGCAAAGCGTGATCTCAACAATTTTACAAGCTTTTATCGATCAGACTCGTTTAAGATTTATTTTGTTTCGTGTACTTAACGATGCATAGTGGTGGTCACAATTTTATTTTTGATTTGTATATTATTGAGAATTCTAAACATCTTTAGGATTTTTCAAAAGTAAAATATTTTTTGATCACTGCAATAATATGCCAGTATAGGTAATTACTTTAATTGAATTTTATCAACTGCAGTATAACGTAGTAGCAGTAATTTTACCCATTGCGTGTACTTCGGTATCGCCGTGTTGTAAACTTATAAAATGCATGGAGTATTTAATATATTATTATAATAAGTATATACTGACGGTATAAATCAACTATGCTCGGAAAAAATGGAGAAACACAAAATTCAGCTCTATATCGATGTACCTACTTATCTTGTCTGTTGTGTACCTCATTTCCCGGAAGAATCGGCATCGGAGTACCTACGTATGTGAACTAATTCGATTGAGATGGAAAATCTACTTATGGTGGATTGGATATCGCACTTAGTAGTTGGTATATTTTTTTAACGTGGTTCAAACTACTTTCTAAACTTTCCTGTTATCTCTCAGAACAATCTATGAAACTTTCATCGAAATTGGCCAGGTAGTTTTTGAATCTATAAACACCGAAAACATTAAGTCGTTGGCTTTCGTTGTAAATTTGAATAACAAACAAGAAATTGAATATTATTTTCATCAATATAAAAAAAATCCCGCTTTAGTGCTTGTCAAATTACCTGTCTAAAAAAATGTTTTTTTTTTTTTTTTTTTAAATTGTATCTAACCAGTGGTGATGCTATATCAAAAACGATATAAATTCATGGGTAAACCTGATATCAATCTATAGAAATAATAAGCTAAAACACTATACGAGTCTCAAGGAATCTATTGATATAAATTTTATTGAAATCGGCCCATTAGTTCCTGAGATTAGCGAGT
>PVMI01069452.1:347-25151 GCA_008528875.1 Aulacorthum solani | reverse complement strand
GGGAGGCAAACATTTTTTTTTGGTCAAATAGTTTAAAAGTCCAATCTTTGACACAACTCGTGTCAAAAATCACAATAATTTGCAAATTATTTTGTAGTTAACAATTCATACTATTTTCAATTCTAATAGGTACGACTTAAAACTTAAATAGTTAAATAGGTCCATGGTTCATTTTAGGTTGTTTTCAATTTAAAATAATCAAATACATGTCATATTATGGGAACAATTTGTATAGGAATTTTACATTCAAATTTCGATGAATGATTGATGGATATTTAAACGATATAAAAGTCACTTTAGTTATTTTGTTGCAATTCAATATCCAGTAATTAAATTCCAAAAGTACAACTTTAAGTTTGACACAAATATTAAGATAATTAAATAGGTACCTACCTACTGCAGTTTAGCTCATAAGCGATTTCTTAGTTTTTTTTTTTCATTGTGTGTGTTTTTTCAAAAGAAATCAAACTTAATTTGTATGATATGGTCAAAAAAACATCAAAATGCTTAATTTTTGGAAACATCGTGTTTTTGAGCTTAAAATTCTAAAAATGTACATTTTATTTTAATGAAATGTTGGTCATTTTATGCTCAAGGTGTCGGTGGAAACAGAAGTTTCTTATCTTTCTTACTATTTTTTTTTTATTCATTATAAGCCAAGTAAAACCTACAATCGGCCTCCTGACAAATCCCGCCCTAAATGCAGTCAAATTACGACTCACTTTTCAACACCGAGCACAGATTTTAAGAAGAAGTGAGAAACTGAGAAGAATATTAAAGAATTCTGTATATCTGTGATATTTATGATGTTACCACTTAACATAACATTGAAATGCAAAGTATTCAGCTGTGGTTATACTGTATTCAATAAATTGATAATTGATGACTGATGATAAGATTTGGATTGTGTAAATGATAAGCACGTGTTTTGATTTGTCGACATGTTGCTATGTTAGGAAAAAAACTCAAAAAATTGAAATAGGTATCTGACGTATATTAAATTCTGTTTAAGTTTAATTTTAATTTTGTAAGTATTAAGCATTAATCATGGACCGCTCAAGGAAGAAGGTCGATTTAGGGTCTCAAATTCAAATAAAATTCATTACAAAACAAGAAACGTAAGTTTTTACTACTTTAATAATTATTATTCAAATGTAACTTAAAATAATACAAAATTACACAATAAAACAATACAAGAAGTAGTCATTACCTAATTGGTTTATTGTGATGGATTATGATATTTTTTATGATGTTAACTTATATTTATTTGTAACTATGAAACATTTATTTATTTTTACAGTTATGCTGTACCAGAATTTCCTTTTGCAGTCGATTCAAAAATCCAATGTGAAAATTTGAACAAACTAGTGAACGAGTTATTGAAAGGTTTAAAGCCATTCTTATAAAATATTTTAATTTAATTTTGGAATTGAATTGGTTCACTGTATTGTATTTAACTGATTGGTTTATTTAGATAAGTTATCTGATGACAATGGAGTTGTGAAAAAGGTTGATTTTGATTTTTTGGTCAATGGTGAATTATTGCGCACTCCTTTGGATATTCATTTGTCACACAAAAATGTATCTAGTGAAAGCAATGTGGTTGTTGAATACATGGAAGCTACTCCATCACCTGAACCAATGGATTGCCTTATACACGATGACTGGGTGTCCGCTATACACTCTATGGGACCTTGGTATGTTATTATATATTTTTTTTTAATAGAATATGGAATTTTTGTAGAATTAATTACTGTTTTATGGAATTTTTTCAGGATCATAACAGGGTGTTATGATAATTCAATTCATATATGGACAAACAAAGGAAAACATAAAACAGGTATATCAGGTCATACTGGCCCTGTGAAAGCGGTACAATGGATATCTATTTCAAACGATTCTGCTACGTTTGTTAGGTAAATAATTTAGATTGTTAATATTACTACTTAATTAAATAGTTATTCATTCCTTTAAATCTATGAAATTTTCTAGTGTGCATGTGTAAAACTATTTATAGAAATTATGAAATATTAAATAATAAATGGCCTAATTATAATTTTAATAATATTTCATTGAATTAAGTATTTTAGTAGGTATTAATTATTATTTTATTGTTATTTTTAGTGGTTCTCAAGATCAATCGATTAGAGTTTGGGATTGGGATATAAAGAAAGGAACTACCAATTGTTTACAAATTGGCCGTGGACATGAAAGATCGGTTGAATGTATAAGCGTTAGTCCAGATTCAACCAGATTTGCTACTGGTGGATGGGACACTATGTTAAAAATTTGGTCGTCAGGTAAAAACATTTTTATAGGTATTTAGTTTACATAAAACAACAGTGTAATAAATCAAATTTTAAATTATAGGTTTAAACACAAATGCAACTTTTATATGTTAAATTAACTTATAATTTGATTCTGAGTAAAATTGTATCAAATTTGTTTTAACAAAAAATTAAAATATACAAATTAATATAATAATATAAAATAATAAGTAAAGGGTGGATGGGAATAATGTGCTATGTAGCAATTCGTAAATTGTTCAGTAACAACTATAAACGAAAAATGTATTATAAACTAATCGCCCATTTCTAAGTTTTTTCACGATTATTGTGTACGATAATAACATTCTGGGAATTTTCTGATTCTTAAAATAGATCGAGATTGCTTTACAGCACGTTATTCCGCGAAAACAAGATATCCGAAAAAAATGTTACATATCACGTTATTCCTGCCCACCCTTCAATTGTATTGTCTATTTTTGTTAAAAAGTACAATAATCATGGTATCGACATTTTTTTTCGTCAAACATTGTGTATTAAAATTATACTCTTTCATTAATTTAATAATTGTTAAAACTTAATTAGATCCAAATTATGAACCTGCTGATAAACCGACTAAGAAACTAAAATCAGAAACAAAAATTATGGTAAGGACATTCTTTAAAATTTTGCTTGATACTTATTATAATTATAACATATTTTAACAGCCTCCAATCATGACATTAAAAGGCCATAAAGAAAATATATCATCTGTTCAGTTTATTAACAACTCTGATCTAATAACTGCTTCTTGGGATCATACTATAAAACATTGGGACGGAGAGATAGGTGGAATCAAAACAGAAATTGTTGGTAACAAATCATTTTTCAATCATGATTACTCAGATTTGAATGGATCTGTAATCACATGTTCATCTGATAGACATATTAGATTATATGATCTAAGATCAAAAGGTATAATATTTTTTCTGCTGTTGTTTTTAAAATTTGAAATGTATTGACTTAATAAAGTATGGTTATTTTTAGAGGGATCATTAGTTAAAGGTACATACTCTTCACACACACAGTGGGTGACCACTGTCAGATGGTCTAAAACAGAAGAATATCAGTTTGTATCCGGTGGTTATGATAATCAAATGAAACTGTGGGATACTAGAAGGTTATTAATTATTTGATATATAATATTATATAATACAATATGTAGTATCTTCATAAAAACAATTATGTTACAGCCCTAAAGTTCCATTATTTGAATTAACGGGTCACGAAGAGAAAGTAATGTGCAGTGATTGGTCAAATCAAAAATTAATACTGTCCGGAGGAGCTGATAATACTGTTAGAATTTTCAAAAATAAAAATGTAAAAACCGATTAATACATTAAATTAGAGTTATTATAACTATTTCACCCATTTACTGTTGTGATTTTATGAACAATTTATTTTGTAAACCATGTACCTAACATACCCAGTATACCGAAGGGCAGACGGATGACTTAAAAAAACAATTTAACCTTGTGAGTTAAAGTAAAACAAATATATTTTCTACCTTCGCCTATTCGCTCTGGATGCCAAATTCAAGGGACTTCCCTTCGCCTACGAGCTGCGATCGCACAACTCTTAACACGATTAAGAGACTATGATCGAAATATTCACTGCTCCAATATAATAATAAAAAAAAAACATTTAAAGCTATAATACCTTTCTAAATTAATGTTTTTAAAACAATGTAAAGTATTAAAAATTGCAGGTAGTCTTTACAACCTAATTACGACTGCATACATTGATAATGATAAAAATGGTAGTGATGATAATGAGGATGAATTAAGTGAGAATGATACATACATTTAGATATTATAATATATAATAGATAATAATAAACTCTTTATATTATTAAAAGTACTTGTAAGTAGAAATCCAAAATTAACTTGATTGGGCACGTGCTTGACCAACGAGTGTAAATAACAACAATCTATTACCTAGGCGTAAAAATAAAAAATACTCATTAATAAACGTAAGTTTAGAGAAAAGTAGAAAAAAAATAGTGGAAGAGGCTATAAACTTAGTGTTGCCCTCACTCAAAGTTGCTTACTTGCATGGGTCATAACTTCAAAACTAAGTCTGACTGACAAATTCTGATTGCACCATGGTTCTTAAATTGGCTATATAAGTAAGTTGCAAGAAAAAAATCGAAAATTTTGCATGGGGTGGTAATGTAAATTTTACCCGACATGTTAATATTTATATACTGTCACTAGCGTATTAGAGCTTGAAATATCTTAAAGAAAAATTTTTTTATTTAATATACTAAAAATATCTACCGTGTAGGTACTAATAGTAAAATAAATCACTATTGATCATGGCATTATAAATTTATCATTCTGTAAAGGTTGACCATCTTCGGTCGGAAACGTTTTTGATATGCAATGATTTATCATTGAATTAAAATTTGACACATTCATTACCTACCTATATTATTATAGTCACTTACCTACCCAATAATGAGGACACGATGTATATACTAAGTGACACTATAATAACGGTTACCTATATAGGCACTTTCAATCTTTTTTTTTCAATAAAAAAATTATAGGTTTAGGATGTTGTTATGATGTCATGTGGAGTAAAAAATATGTATATTGTTTAATCGGCAAGGTGAATTTAAATGATACTTTGCATGTTATATTTATGCAGATCAGCCTTGTACACATCGAACAGAGGTACATAATATACACATTAGAGAACGTGTGGTATGATTTTATGATTATATATTCATTCAATCAAAGCCATAATCATAATAATGTTTTTATAGTGTATGAAGGGAGAGGGTGTAAGGTTACTCCATGACCAAATAAACCACCATCAACAGCTATGTTGTATAATGAATAATGTTGCGTATCTAGAATACGATTTACACCACGCTTGTTATAACTTAAAGGTAAGTATATTATTTAAATATATTTTCCCCTCTTGGTAACCAAGTTTACTATTGATTAAATCTTGAACTATAAACACTTGCTTATATGTACCATTCGCGTACAATTACGAAAATGGACGGTCTACCTTTTATACCAGGATTTCGTTTCACAGACATAACGGTAAGTACAATATATTCAATATTGTATAGAGATAAACTGTTGATTTAGGATAATTATTTTAATAATATATCTTATACAATAACACAAAAATTGATGAGAACCTGCAAGTATATGTACCTATAACTACAACCTACCTACCTATACTTATTACCTACCCAATGTCTAATTATATTATTGTAATATTTTACGTAGAAAAAAGATCACCATTTAAGTTCTCAGTTTCGATGGAAAAACGGATATGCTATTCCCAAAGACAAACCAACGGGCATTGGAAAAGCCCCTTTAGATGTGGATTTCATGCAGTACAGTAAAACACTAGGTACCACAGGGTTAGTTTATAGTGCTTATATACATTTTATTACTAATATTGCAATAATATAATAAATACAATATTGGGTTTTATATTTTTATTTGGAAAAAAATTACAATTTTATTGAAATTTACACCCTAAGTCCTCACTGTATATGCCTTTTAGGTATCTTTATTGCAACTATCTAACTATACCTTATTATTTAATAATTATAGTTATGGATGAGATTCTTTTTGCCCAAATATTTTAAAACTACTTTCCATTTCCCCCAAGAATATTATAGCACTTTTTGATCACATTTTTAGAATACACAATTTGGGAAACACATATTTGAAGCCATTTAGCATTAGCCGGAGAGTACAGAAATCTTGATAAATATTTAAAAGTATCATCTACGTATAATTTTTCTACTTGACATTTTGACTTAAGAATAATATATTTTTATTTTTATCATTAAATAACCTCTAGTAATAACTATTTTTTCCGTAACAATAAGTGTATGCACTTCATTAATTTTAGTGGGAATAGGACATAGGAGGAAGGGCATTTTTACGAGCTTTATATGTATTTTTTCTCAGCTTATAAACATCAGAATATCAGATACAGTATATGTTGATGCTACGTGGTCATTTTGAGCAATTCCCTTTAATACAACTTTTTTCGGTTGCATATGCATATCTTCTACAGTTTTACGTTTAAATCCTAAGTACATTTACAATTTTGTCGATGAATATTTGAAATGATTATTAGTTATTACTATCTTATCTTTATAAAATAACTAGAGAACCACCTCGGTATCATTTTTATAAGATATATACTGACCAATGACCATTGTAGACATATATAAATTATAAATAATTTTAAGGAAGGGTTTCCCAAATTGCGCATTCTAAAAATGTGATCAAAAAGTGCTATAATATTCTTAGGCGAAAAGTGAAAGATAACTGTTGGGCGAACAGGGTCTAGCCCTATAGTAGTACACTCTAGTTATTTCTTTAAAATATCTTAAAATTGGGCGACGATCGGATTTAGGGCAATATGTAACAGCCAATAATACTTAGTACCTATAGTCTATACCGCTATTTATTAATATTATGCACTATAATAAATTATTATTTATAATACAACTATGATTTCGGTGGTATTTAAATAATTTAATAATATGCAGATATAATCCAACACTGACCTATGGACAAGCAAAAGATCCACCGAAACCAATTGTCCAACCACATTTCATATTGTTTGATGGAAAATGTCTCTCTTTTAATGGATTCACTCAACAGACTATTACAGAATCAGCCGTGGACACGTTTAGAGTGCGCCGTGTCAAGATTACATATTTTTTGGTTGACGACACTATTAGCGTCGTGGAACCCGTTGAAGAGGTTTTACTTTTTCTCGATTTTATCTTACCTACTTTATATAGCTTGTACTTCTATTTTGAATGATGCTGATATAGATATTCAATTGTTATTTATTTTACAAATTCCCATCAGAATGCAGGTTACGTCCAAGGGTGTCTGCTGAAACGAGGTAAGATACCGAATCCACACCGTAAGGACAGGACCTGGCATTGGTCCGATTTCAATAACGGCGTGGAACTCAATTTCTACGGAGTAGTGTATAAACTGTGCAGTTGCAACTCTTTCACCAGACAATTCTTGTCGAGCCAGGGTGTGGAAGTGGATGTCGATGAACCAGTGCCCGACGATCCTTACATGAGCGCGAGACGTCAAGAGTTACTTCAGCAGAAGAAACAACAATCAGCAACATTGGCATTAAAGTTTGGATTAGGCAGTCGGTCAATAGAAGACGACAAGCTCAAACAGTTTTTAGAGAATGACGGAAAAGTTCTCAGGTTAGAACATTATCTGTTGAGCTATTTTCCTTTTTTTCAATCCCTAGATTCATTAATGCAATGAACCAAGTTCATTAATGAAATTTTTTTTCACTCCTTTCTATCCATTCAATGCTTTATAGGATCCTTTACCTAAGTCTAACATGATCAGTTTCGTACATAGCCAATGTTTGGCCTTCCTCTTAGTGGTTAGGTTCACATAAATTCTAGATGTTAGTATGTTACCCGTGCATTGTTCCTTATGAGATGTCCCATCCATTTTTTTCTTTTCTCCCTGATTTATGTCCATATCGACTTTCTTTCGTGTATTTTATGATACACATCTTCAATGGATTTTTAATGGCCTTCTCTAAAACCAAGTTTCAAATGATTCTATTTTTCAATTATCAGCTTTTATCATTGTTCATGACTCATCTAACCATACAAAGCTGCTCCATACCATAGTTTTAATAAGTGTTTTTCTGTTATTAATACCTAACTATATAGGTGTATCCTGGGGGAGGGGGGCTTAGAAGGCCAGTGTAAATATTAGCCTTTCCAGTATTATTGTTGTTTATTTCGTTCAGGCAAATGTAAGTGTGCTTATCATATTGAAAATTACGTGCCGCGTCGACTTGACGAATGACAATGATAGGTTACCTACTAATATTATCACATTTGTAATTAATTATGATAATTCTGCAGTTTCACATCACAACATAATAAATAATATCTTTATAGATTCTGCGTAGAGCAACTTGGTACATTTGAGAGGTAAAAATTGAAAATTCTCAGTATTCTTCTAAATAATAATCCGGGAAAAAAATTATGGAAAAGAGGGAATTTGTACAACTTTTAATACAATAATAGCTATCATATTTTGATAAAATCGATATTGTTTTTTAAGTTTTTTTGATGTAGATTTAATACATATGAAGACATTTTAGAATTTATTTAGTTCTTTCTACTATATAATATGTCAACATTTTTGCTTGGTCAAAAACTTGGGAAATTAAATTAAAGGCTGTTAATATTAACTATATCAAAATATTTTTTTATAAGCATTTAAAGTTAAAATTTCAACAAAATTCATAAATAAGTCACAAAAATTAATAAAAATATTTTTTACCTGCATCTAAGATTTAAAAAATGTGATATAAGACTCCTCATTAAGTTTTTCTACCTTTAGCAAAATAATAAGTTTATCGGAAAATCACATTCATTTTGTACAAGCGTTCAACTGTTTTCGACCTTGGATATTCATCGTTAAATAAAATATTTCTCCTAAATCATTTTCAAATTTTTTTGAAAGTTAAAAACGAATAATCGTAAATAGGTTTTTTGAAATTTTTACCAAATTCTTAATAGGATGACTATACCAGCATGTGTTGTCTCTGACCTCTGCCTTTTCAAATGTGCAGCTTAGCATTAACTGTTTTTCTCAGGAAAGAACCACTCTGTCAGTAGTCCTAGTAGAGACACCAAAACCTTATACAATATAGAAGATAATGTTTTCTGTGTCGTAGGATTTTCATTTGTTTGATATTATATCATTGATAACAAAAAAGTTATAATACTTTTAAAAATCTGATGTTTTTCAAACTTAAATACCTTTTGATGTATTGTTATTTTTGAAAAAATAAAAAGTTATAACGCAGTTAAAATTCTACTCTATTCGTGGAGAAAAATTGGTTTTTTAGTTATGACTGACGACTGTAGCCTTCTCGGTTCTTTCCTCCAGATACAGTTTTTGCTATGCCTTACATTTGTAAGACCACAGTAAGACGGGGCCAACATAATGTCATGAGGGCGTAGCTTAAAATTACCAGTTTTATACGTGGGTAAATGATAACATTTTTCAAATATTTTGTCACTTTTTGAGCTATATAGATGGACATTTTCAATTTTCATTTTATTTAGTTAATTTCTATAAATGTCTATAAAACTTTTTTTGCTACAAGGTTTCTTGTAATTTGCTTTTGTAGCAAATTAAAAATATTAAAGATACATAGGCATGATTTTTTTTTAAATGAAATTTTTTATCATACATCAGAAAAAGGGGAAGAGGGGCAGAGCCCCCACAAAATGATACATTGCAAACGTACACCGGGGTATTAGCCCTCCAATTTAACTGATCACTCTACTCTTATGCCTCGATACTTGCTGGGTTATTTACTTACAAAAATTATAACTACAGTTAATACCTATGTACCTACTACATATTTACCATATACAGCTAAACATAATATTATACAACATATCAATCAACATCGTAAATGCATTATATAATATATTACGGGTAACGGAGGAAAATGCATACATTGAGCAAAGTTAAAATGATAGGTAGTCTTAAAACTCAAATATTTCCCACAATGACGGCCGTCGGGGATAGTAGGGTACCTAATCCTATACTCCGTCCACTGTCCAAAATTCTATAGGTAGGTATAGGCTAATGTTTTATTTTCATTTTTTCAGTGGTACACACATGCTTGTAAACAAAATTGTACCCACGTATATTCAAAATTTTTTCATTTCTAGGTTTATCTACTTATAAATACAAGTGTACCAGCTACAACTTACTAGAAAGTAGGAACTATTCTATTTTATTTTAAGGTTTATTTTAAGATACAACAAAAGGCACACATATTTAGGCATTAGTCGCACCAGTGCCGTCAATTAAGGACTTAAGCCCCCCCCCGAAAAATATCCTGTCTACGGAACTGAGTCGCACATAGAGGTTACTGAACCATGCTGTATTTATAAAAAAAGTTTTTTTTGGAAATTGTGAATCGTAGGACAAAAGCAAAAGCATGTTCCAAAAAAATACAAAATATTTTGACTCAATATCAGATTTGAAATTCATGATGACGTTTACATTTTAATTTAGGCAGACCAAAGAAGACGTTTTAAAAAATTAATTGTGAGTGCATACCCTCCCTTACAAATTTTGTGTCTGTGGGGACATATCTAGGGAAAAATTGATAAATACTTTTATAATATTTTACCTATCAGATTATATAATATTATGATTGGTATGCTATTTACATACCTAACTATCTAGTATATTAACCATATGTTTATCTACTTAAAAGATTTTACGCTGTGTGGTTTGATGAAGGATCTGAACCTGCAGAATCGAAGTTCTTTGTACTTTTGTATTTCATGGCTTACGATCGTGTAGAAATCTACGAATCAAAAAACACGGGAAATACATGTGGGCAAAACCCATTTCCTCTGTTCTTAGGTAAAATTAGACTTCCAAAGGATTGGTCACATTTACCGCGTAAGTACTGATTTTTTAAAAACATTTTTAACATTATTTATGACGTATACAAATAAATAAAGCTAGTGAGTATGAATTATACCATTGATTATAAATACTATAATTAAATACTTTTATTAAACTTAATATGTAATTATGTTATACTGATAAAACATATTACCTATACACAATTAAAAACTTTACATATTAAATCTAATAAAATTAAGTAAGTCAGTTAATTGCTCACTTTAAATTTATTTGGTCTTTTTTAAATTTTCTTACCAAAATCATAGGTGATACTGTGAAGCATATTAGAAAACTATTTAAGTAGAATAATTATATGCAAAAAATAAATAAAAAAAGATGAATAATTAATAAATTTCAGATGTATTAAGTTAACTATAATAATGATAATATGTAATATTTTATTGCAAGATTGTTTTAATTAAAAAATATAATGTTATGTACTTAATTATATTTTATTTTCATTTAATTTTTAGCAAATTTTCCATCTATTTATTTGGAACCTGGAAACAAAGAATATGAAGAATATTATCAACCAAAAGATTTTATCATAGGAAATACTATTTACGTGATGGGTCGTAGGTACTCATGTTATAACATTAAACTTCAGTTCACATTCTCAAATTTATAAACTTTTGTTCTATTTTTAGATTTTTACTTTACGACTGTGATCCATTTACTAGGGATTACTTTAAAGACATCTTGCAAATTGTTCAACCTGATCCTATTCAAGTCTTGAAACCAAAAGATCATTTGCCAACTGTCTCTAAATTGGTGATTATACTTAATAATTAGGTACTCAAAGTATTTTTAAAATATATTTTATGTATATAAATTGATAGGTGATACCGCCTCACACAGGTATTGGGGATCCAGATGATACACGGCAGAATTGCTTATCACTGATACCTAAGGCCCCGAAGACATTAGATTTTGTTACATATGTGTTAAACGCAAGTAAAAAACTAAGATATAAATTGAAGATGGTACCAGTGTATGAAGTGGATAATCTTCGTGATTTCATTATGGAATATTGCCTTGGCAATGATCAAATGAGCATAGTTGAATTGGCTAGTAAGAATAGTGGTTTCATTAGAGGACGGTTCATGTCATATACAAGGTTACGAAAACCAGGCACTAATGTAGATGAAGATCGATTTTATGGAACTAAAGATTTTGTAATTGGTAGATATTCTATTAAGCTATTCATGAAATAAGCTGTGCATTTATATTTGCTCGATTAATAATCAATAACACGGATATTATTTGTTTAAATATGAATATAATTCACATGTACTATATGAAATTAAAATTTAAAACTAGAATTGTCATAAAAAACAACCATTACTGTTTTAGGTGCAAAATTACATGTAAGAGGATCAGTTTTTATAATTGTTGAACTAGATCTATGGACATATAATTATATGAAAGAAAATAAGGACAAGTTTACCCAGGATGCTATTGACAAAGCTAAATGTTATCTTGAGAGTAAAGGTTTGATAATTACACTGCCAAAACCAGATGTCATTAAACAGAATTCAACAACTCAAGAAATCAGTATACCTAAACAAAATGAATCACTGGAAGATACAGTTTTGATTCATAAAATTAACCAATCTAATATTAATATTTTATAATAGTAATGATTAAAAATTATAATATAGTAGTAATTACTTTAAAATATAATGTAAGCATTTATTTATATTCTAACATAGTGAAAAATATTATCAGTTAAAAGTGGATAACAAATATTAAAAAAATAAGAAAATAAAGTAGTACATCACAGAAGTTAATTAAGTTAGTATAAATAATAAAAAAAATATATATATAGAACTATCAGTGCAAATTATTAGTTTTTACAACAACTTTTGGAATGGGTACATTTAGAAGACCACAAATTTTGTTTCGCTCTGATCTTACTCTTTCTACACTAGAGTCTTGCCAATCAAATTCTTCTAGTAATTCAACAACTTTGTTTATGTTTTCATCTGGTACACCAAACATATCTGAATACACAATTAAAACTTCAACTAACCGAGCTGCTACCACTTTTCGTAGCCATGCGAATCTATGTGCTAAAAATATTGATAGTTGGGTCATTGAGCGTATTCCAACTTGTCCAGGAACCTGATAAAAAATTTAAATACTTAAGTATTTAACTAATTGTCAACAGGAAATATGAAGTATTTCTTACCTGCACTATATGACAAAGTAATTCAACACAAGACGTTAATTTGGTAGAACCTCCTTTAGAAGAAACAGCTTCTTTTTTTACAAGTGTTAGTATATTAGCGGCAAATTCTGACTCATTACGTTCGAATTGATCCTTAAAAGCTCCAGCTGTAGCTAGTCGTTCAATAGACATCAATATACACTGATGAATTCGTTCATCAGCATCAACTTCAGAAACTTTACCACCCCATACAGCAATAATGTCATTGCACAAATTTTCAAATTCATTATCAGTAACAGATTTCATGTGCTTAGTGAAATTATGACAAGCTTCTTTTACCTATATAAATAAACATACATTTCATCAGGGATAAAAATATGAAATATGATATGATAAATATAAAAATTTACTAGGCTCTCTGAAACACCGCCAATACAAACTAATAGACCAACCAACACAGGGTACTTGTATTCAGGCATACTTAGAAATTTCACCATCACAGAAAAAGAGTCAGATTCTGTGAACCAATTAAATGAATCTTTTTTTCTAAACAATCCTTCAAGTTCGTTTCGATGAGCAATATTAGGAACAATATTTTTTTTCCTTTAAAGACATTTAAAGTTATAAATTTATAATAAATTCAATAATTATCATAAATATTTTCTTCCGAACCTGTGCAGTAAATTTGTTATGACCATACATGAAAGTCCTCGAATTTTATCTATTCTATCAACACCTTGTCTAACTAGAGCACACATAACTTGTTTCATTGTATTTCCATCCAATATATTTGGCTGAATATCAGTCAAATCCAATACAACTACCTTAAGTTAGTAAATAGTTGACCGTTAATAAAAATAAATTTGTGGTAGGTAGTTTATAATAAATTAAAAATTAGTAAATACTAATACCTCCAAACTATTGATGGCAGCTTCTCTTACCCAAACACCAACATCACCTCGATGATCCATAGTATACTCTAAAGCACAGTCTAATAAACAATGCAATACTGCATTTGAATGTTCTATACAATTATCCACATAGCCTGTGAGTATACAAAAATATTAAAATATTTGTAAGCTAAAATAAAAAATTGAATTGGAACATACAAGGAGAAGAAATCAGTTTTGTCCAAATTTTTGTTATAGCAATTACAGCATCTTTTCGAGATTCGGCCCACTTGATTGTTAATCGAGTTATTTTGGTACAGTCTATAAGGCCTTTCAGTATCAATACGATATAAGTATTAATAAATGAAGAAGGTAATGATCCCAATGCTAGGCTAAAACCAATACGTTCCATCATGTGATTTGAAGACAATTTTTGTACATATGTATTTATTATAGTGCCAGTATCAGATGAATCAGGCATATAATATTTTTCAAATAAAGGGCAAATTGCTTGTGCAGCCTTGTTTCTTAAATCTAACATTTCATTTGACAAGCAATCCTCCAACAATAATCTCCATTCATCTAAATAAGACATAAGAAATTAATAATATTAATTATTTAAAAATTAAGATTTGTAGATTTTAACTACCAACTATTTAAATGAACCATACCTATAATTTGTTTGTCTTTAACAATTATATTACTAGTTGATATGAGTTTAATAAGGTGACAACATGCCATTTTTACTAACTCACTACTGATGCCTTTTAATTTTCCATGGTTTTTCAAATTAAGAACTAGATTAATTATTTTCTCTAACAGTTCTTCTTCTAACTCAACATTAGGATCAAGAGTCTTAGATATTCCATTTAATACTTCTCCAATAGCCATAACACCTCCATGTCGTTTGTTAATGTTTGGTGTTTCTGTTAATAATAGTAACTCTGGGAAAATTGATTCTTTAGCTATTGACGGTTTTAATTCTACAAGTCTTCCCAAAGCCTAAGAAAAATATATTATGTTTGTATACCATTTCACAGTGAAAAAAAGACATCATACATACCATTGCAGCCAATTCGCGTATTGATGTGTCCCAATGTACAACTTTTTTTTCTAACAGATGTTTGATTAGAAGTTTATCATACTCTTTATATTGTGCTATAAAAATGCTGACTTCTAAATAAGCATTATTACGCATACCAACTGAAAAATAATCAGCTGCTGTCACAATGTCAATTCCATGTGGAAATTTACCTTGACGTCCAACATTCTCTTGAAATGCTGCTGAAGCTGCTCTACGGCATGTCAACTAAATTACAAGCAGTTATAAATGGTTATTGACTAACATCACACAATAATAAGTCATAAATGTGGTCTAAATATTTTTATTTACCTCTCTGTCATAACAAGCAACTGCTAATAATGCACCAGCGATTTCCTCGACATACGGCTGAATGTCATCAGTACTAAATGCTCTTGCAAAAGACCAACAAACATAACAAGCTGCATCTCTAATATGTGATCCAACTGATGTATAACCTTTAGGTTCATCGTACACTAAAGCTTTTATAACAGCAGGTACAACAAGAGGTAAATTTTCACTGAGAAGTAAACCACGACGACCTTTAAAAAATTAAACAATTATTATTAGAGTTGATATTAATAAAAATAATATAATGTTTAAATATACCCAATTCAGCAAGCGCCAAACATCCTCCGTGCCATGCATTATCATTTTCTTCAGGACTCAACATACTTAACACAGCATTCACTACTTCATTACCATATGTCTTTGATAAGCGGCCAGTAATTCGACCTACTCCTTTTGCAGCTGAATATCTACAAAAAAATATTTTTAATATCAATTCCATATTAAACTACGATTAAGCTTACCTGACAATAATATCGGTATCTTTTAATCCTTCTATCAATTCTTGTATAATGTCTTCCAAGAGTGAAGAAATTTCATCATCATCTTCCTCAGCAATTTGAACACTTTTTTTTTCAATTTTGTGTGGTTCAGAGCTTAATAAATTCTGTTCTAATGACCTAGTTCCACGATCGTAACGCCATGCTGCGATTCGTACTTTTAGTAATGTTAAACCTTAATAAGTCAGTAAATAATTTTAAAAATGTTAGTATTTCATTGACTGAGTATAAAAATAATAAGACACCAACCAGCTCTTTGTACAATTTTCATATAATATTTCCTTGTCAATCTCAAAGTATCACTTTTACATTTTGATAGTTTTAGACATTCAAAAATTTCTTCCACAAAGTTTTGAGCATCTTCTCGTCTAGCAGCTTTAAAAATGGCAGCAATGCTGCTCATTGCACCTAATCTCTCCCATCGAGTAGCTCTTTCATCTGATATTTTCTATATATGGATACATTTTAATAGGTTCAATAGGAGCATATTTTAACTAAATGGTTTTCATATAATTACCAGTTTAACCCAATCCAGAAAAATTGGAAGATGGGATTCCTTAACATCTGATCGGGTAAACAGGCGAGTTGCTAAAACTGTAGCCATATCTCTACACGCATCACCAGAACTTAAGTACCTCATGACCACATCAACTAACCTAAATTTTGAAAAAAAGGAATAGGTAAAATACTAGATAATATTTGTATATATATATTTATTTTAAATCTGAAAAGAAATCTTGGAGACCTAACCAAATAGTAAACCGTTAGCATATCTCCACCATGCAAAGTAGCATGCCACCAAAGTTTCTTTCATTAAGAGGAAGTTGCATGGACATTTGTTGTCTTTATCTTTCAAGTCCATAACATACCAAAGTTTACACTCAGCAGATCACATTTAACTCGGTTGGCTTAAAAATTAGAGTGAATTAACGCCTTATAAAAATTAAAAGTAAAATTATTATCTAGGGCATCTCATGGGCTTTTTATTATATTTTAAAACGAGTCATGCGTATTTTAAAATTTTAAATTATTTGTACATCTTCAAATACTCATAGCTCGCTTTAAAATTAAAATACAATAAAAAGCCCATGAGATGCCCTAGATAATAATTTTACCTTTAATTTTTATAAGATGTAAATTCACTCTAATTTTTAAACTAAGCGAGCTAAACATGATCTGCTAAGCATACAATTTGTTATGTTACACACTTGTAAGATGGATACAAAAAATATCAGTGCAACATTCTCTTAAACAGAGTATAGCAATTCTAAAATTTTTTTTTAAAAAACCTTTGTAAGGTAGTTTTACTCTCTACATGCATGGTTCCATCTAGTTTCCGCATATCAAATGGTATAATAACAATAATAGATAGCCATAACAAAAGACAATAACGAGTTTCCCAAGAGTCATGATCAGATTCATTTTGTTCCTCTATCATTTTTAAAACTTTTTCTAAATCGGAAACCTAAAAGATATCAAAATTATATGTAATATATTAAAATATCTTTACACAACATATACTAAATTATACAAGTTTTTAAATTCTTGTAAACTTACCTCATGTGGTAAATTTTGCAAAACAACTTTATAACCTCTAACACTGACCACTAAGAACAAATAGCGAAATGCTTTATGCTTTAGCAGTGATGGTTTTGAAGTATCACGGACAATAGACAAAATTTTTCCCAGTATTTCACATAAATATGGATCAATTAAATGAGGTTGTTCTGTGTATTGGGTAAGTATATATTTGAATTTTTCATATGAATTTTCACTTTGACTTTCATTTGTATAGATTTCAGGTAGTTCATCAATAAAGTCAAGTACTTGTTTCCATTCTGAAAACAATACTAAGCAGCAACCCAATCCAACGCCTTCACTAGTATCATCCAACGAATCTGACATGGAATTAACAGGCAGAACCATTCTATGAAATAAGATAAATCATTTTAAGATAATTATAAAAATAACATTTTGTCATTTACACACAGAAAACTACTAAATATTATATTGTTGTACAGAGAAATTCACCAAGTATTCCCCACTTTATCCTTAAATAACATTTTAATTTAAATTCTGACTTTGGAGAATTTGTTAGTATACCAACTTAAAAATTATATCTTAATTCCAGGCACTTTATACTATTTTTTGACAATGTTGCAATCCACTATTGGTCCCATCTTCTGCTACTAATAATATACATTTTAGTTTTATTCTGTTACACAATTATTAGTTCTGGCTGTAATATCATATGCAATCTATCAAACTGGTTTTAATGCCATACAAAATCTGCTCGAAAATTATATTGAATATAAAATTTATTACAAATCTCACACAAATATACCCAGTACATTTTAATACATTTAAAGTATTTCTTGTATCTTCATTCTAAATAATAAAATTACATAATATTTTTGACTAAATATATTTAGAAAAAGAAACATGTTCTGAATATCAAAATTATATATTTATATAAGATATTAAAAAAGTTAAGTATTTTGAATGAATGGAAATATATTAAATGAATCTACTAGGTACTACCCAGTAAAAATTTCAATTTATCATAAATAATTTCCAATTGTGAAGTACATAATAAAAAACACATTTTCATAGTTAGTGAAAACAAAATTGGTATGGTCCGACATCACTAAAATGGTCACTAAATTAAATTAAATGATTTTAATTTTATATATTGGGTTCTCTTATATAATAAATTTTGTCTCATCCTATTAATTGTGTTATTCAAATATATTGGTACACAGTACATGTTTACAGGAAATTCCCCAGACTATTTTCAAGGTAAGGGAGCGAACCTATTTTTTAAATAAATTATTACTAAAGGCATATTTTTCAAAAATTTAAGGGAACTTAGTCAAATTATTTTAAATAAAAAGCTAAAAAAAAACTTAGTCAAATTTTACACTTATTGTTTTTTTAGAATGAGACTACATTACAAATAGGCCCACTTAAAAAAGTATTGTTTCATACATTTATTTCCCCCTCCCCAACAGTATATCAATAATTTGTGGTAATATTTGTACCGATAACCGATATCATATAAGTAGGTACAATCTATATCTAGACAGTAATGGTTATTCGTATAATAATCATTATCTATGTGGTTATTAGTTCTCTCTACTCAATACTGATAACTGTAAATAAAAATGTTGATTATTATTATTTTGTTGACAATGAGAGTAATTTGTATACATTAAAAATTGTTGTGGGACACTCTTTAAACATTATAAAACAATGTTTCTTAGCCTATAGTTTAAGCCCAATGTTAGGTTTCCAATTTTTTTTATGGGTTACAAGTATACTGTAAGATTAAATTATATAATTATACTAGAACTTGAGCTATAATGTAAGCAGTCTAACTGTAGTTTATAATAGTGTAATCTCAAGATCGATAAACGTGCCTTTGAACCCCCTCTTTGGGATCTACCTGCATGTTTATCGATCTTAAAGTTACACAAATTACACAGGTTATTAAAAATAATTCAGTTTTTTTTATAACTATCAACTTATTTTTAATTTCATAATTCTTATGGTTAAAACTGTCACAACTTTTACATATAAATTAAATTACTATACCTCCTTATTAAGAGTTAAGACAAGGAAAATATTAAGTTAATTGTAATATAAGTAAAAGCATGTTTGTATTATTTTGTGAAATTAGTCAAGGTACCTATAGTGATGATGTCATTGAATCATAACTATATTATATCAATACTCAAATTCATTATATTTTTAGTTGGGGGATAAAAGCTGCTTTACATTAATAATAATATAACTAAAATACGTATTAGATAGGTAACTTATATATTTGAAATTACCTTAAAAATTAAATGATACTATTTTTTTGCTCAAATAACGGTTTTATCTATAATAGTTACAAAAAATAATATCCGCATGTATTATGTGTAGTCTATCAACTATTAAAAATTTGAAATAAAAATGTAAAATTAACGAATAAATTAAAACATAGAGTGTACTGTGTAGTAAAAAAATCATAGAGATCGAGATGATCATACAATATATATTAAATTATTATTTATTTATCATTTATCATTGAGATAACAATATAGATAATAATATCACAATAATATAGTGAAGCGCGGACAACGCGCTCAACGCCGTAAAAACGAACCTTCGTATCCCCACCAGTTAGTGCCCTGCAGTGGTACAAAATAAGAATATAATATCATATTATGTAAATAATCAAAATACCTATCTTACCTTAGTTAATAGTTACCTACAGTAGGTATGTACGTATAGTTACTATACAGTATACAAGTAAGAATTAATTGATAGTTATTAAATTGATAATTAATTATATGAGTAGATAGCTGTATAATGTATTAATGAAGCCATAAACATAATGTAGGTACCTACATATATATATACTTTTAAAATGGACATTAAATGGGTCCGATATCAGCACACAATTTATTTTCTCTGTCAATTGACCAAGCACAACATGATTTAGTAGGAGGCAGAACTAACCCCGTGTGGCTTTGACGGTGTATCGCAGAACCATAATATGGCTGTATGTAGGTTAGGTACCTACTTTTAATATTAAAGTGAATTCATCAATCAAATTTTAAGTTAAGACTTATTAAGAAAATTACTCGTGTCACTACGTTGGCTATTTTACACTATTTTAATGCAATTTATAATCATTTTTAAATTGTAATATAATATTACAAGCTCATAACTAACATATATAGGTATAAATTAAAATGTCATAAGGTTTAATTTTCCGAGAGGAAGATTGTCAAACGAATTTCCAAAATTGTCCAGAAAATTTAAAAGGACAATAAAATAAATGCCTACCCATCCATAAAACAAAAATTTGGAAGATATAAATTTTTACTAGAAGGATGCGAAAAAACGCATGATTCTCTCTGGGTGGATGAGAGATTTTAAGGTCAAGGAATGTTGTTCAAATTTCATAACTTGTTTGCAAAATTCACGAAAATTGTGTGCTTTATATAATATTGATAAAGAAAAAATGTCAAAACTATTATTTTTTTTCTTTTGATGGAGCCGGAGACCTATTTCTGGCCATTACCAGTCTGCAGAACTGTATTGCTTGGCCATGTATTTATGAGAACTTTTCTGTTTCACTGGACATCTAACTTTTTTCAATTTTTGTTTCATAATTTTGGATTCTTGTAAAAAATTAAATTATAATAGATCATCTGCTTCATTTGAAATGTTTTATTTTAAACACTCCATATCCTCTTGTATTTTATTTAATGGTAAAAAAGCTAAGCTATCGATCATTGCATAAAACATTCGAAAACCTTCATCTTCTTGATATCTGTTAGACAAACCATATTAACCAAATTCTTGAACTTTTCTGTAAGTTGACTGACAGAGGTGGTAAAAACATCCTCAAATATTTGAGAACAACTAATTTGTCAGTTTGAATACATCTTGATTCCGTTTATTTTGAGTACTTACCTAGGTATATACTGTTAAAAATGCCGAAATCGTAACCATCGTGACATACATTTATAAATATAATATTATACAGTAATATTGGTAGTATTGCACTTTTACGGTATAAGAAATTTTTTTATAAAATGACAATTTTTAACATAGTAAACAATGCTTATGTTGTAAAATTATTTATATTAGTTAATTCCTAGTATAGATAACGCTACCGGAGATTTTTTTACAGGGATATTTTTTCCTCTATTCTATAGTAATATATTATTTAATATTTATTACAGCTATTATAAATTATTCATAATTTTTAAACTAAAAAAATCTATACACATANNAATAGGTGCAATGAAGTACAGGTAACTTTTTTTGGAAGTTTGGAAGTTTTGCAAAATTTAAGAAATACGCCCCTATATATTATTAGTTATTACTTTTTTTTTAGCTTTTTATTTAAAATATAGCTCAACTATTACAGTGCATTAAAGTATTAACAGTCAATGTATGTAGAAAAGTAAGAAGAAAAAAGAGAAGAAAAAAAAACAAAACAAAACAATAAGATAATATTAGTTATTACTACTCTCCTTAAAGTGGCATTAATTTTAAGAAAATTAGAGTTTCTAGATTTTTCTCTTTACTTGCTGTATAAGACCTGCATTTGTACTAAATTTCACGTTTCTACTTATACGAGCAGTAGATACCTTATAATTTGTATGATTAGTGAGTCAGTAACATAAATTTAAACATTGAAATTTTCCTCTTTTAAAAAGGCTTAATGTTAAGGGATCAATTTGTAACTATGTCCTAAGCTATTGAAGCTTAATGTATGCTTCAAATTTAAAATGTCCATCTTAAAAGGAAGTAGAGATATAAGGGCTAAAAAAACCGTTTGTATGCAACTGTAAAGATACACTGGTATAAAAATGTATGATTGATGGAATACTTGGCCGGCGCCCTACTCAGATACTGTACACATTAGGATAGAGGTTCCCAAAATCCCAACCTCTTTTGACTCACGGCACCCTCAGTCATTTTATAAAAATCCAGAGGCACTCTATCTACACTATAAATTACTATTGTCGGAACATGTTTTATATAAAAATAAAGTCACAAGTATTTCACCATAAACAAGTGGTAGAGACGTAGAGTGATAACTTTATGACAGTCCACATCGAAGCGATAGCAATCAAACCGGTATGAACATTAAAATAGATTTAACATCGTAATATTCTACCAATGATATGAAACACAAAAGGTTTTATATTATAGTCTGTTTCATTGCCCACAGTGCTATATTTTTCAAGAAATCGTTTTTTCTTAAAAAATATATTTCAAATAATTTCGCGGAACCCTAAATAAAGTTGGGTAAACTCTGGTTGGGAATTTCCGCATTAGGTTTTAATCGTTTGACTTTCGACTTACGCGATACGCGTACCTAGGCGAGTCTAGAAACTACGTCGGACGTAAGTTACTGACGACTTATATTTTTCTGAACTGCTTTCCTAAACGTGTCAGACGTTATGCGTCTAGGGATTTGACTTTATAACCCAATATTACTGTCACGACTCATGATAGGAGTGTGAAGTCAGACGCTGTTTTTGACCACTGATCGTACTCGCATTAGAATGGACTATTTTGCTTCTCGGTTTTTAATTTGGAAAAGTGGGTGGTGTCTTTGGATGATTTAAAGTTAAACTGACACCTATTTAAGTAAAAGCATAAATAATAATAATAAATTTGAATTTGTATGTTTTTTGCATTTTATTTTTATGTGATAGGTAATTTTAAATAATGCATTTATGTGATCAAATGGTTATAGTTACAGTGTGATCCCCACATTAGCACTAATTGTTGGTTCCATATTACAAATTTGCAAATACATAATTTACAATTATCAGCTATTCAACCTTAATATGTAAGCTTGTAATTTTTAAACTAATTAGGAATTAGCTTTTGGCTTTATAACCAAATTTTAAGGTAATAGTAGGTATAATAATTTGTGTACTTTCCTGAATTACAGTTTCTAACAAATATTTATAAATTTCTAGTTATTATATAAAATTGTTATTTGTTACATAATTATGAACTAAATAACTGAATTATTACTTAAGAGTCTCAAGTTAAGACATTATTTGAAAAATAGGTTAACCTTAAATTAATACTATTTTATATAATATATCTATTCTATGAATGCTAATTTGTGGCATATAATATTATATAATTTAAATTTTATAATTATTAATTACAATTATTTTATCAATTGACTATTAGTTCCTAGTATTAGGTATATTTTAATGTAACACTGTTGTACGGCCTACCAAACCAACTTAATGCAACTTCAATGTATCATATAGTTTAATAAACCTAACCTCACCAAATAGTTTGTTTCTCATTCGTCCTGAGACTTCTGACCACCATTTAATCTATCCTTTTGTTTTAGTTCCTTGCAGTAGCATTAATTAAATAAATAAATACAAAAGAAAGGTACAAGTAAATATAAGTAAAAACTTTGTTAGGTTGTAAGTTTTCTTATGAATTGAATACTTCTCAATCTTTTGTAATACAGGGTGATACACTTAAGAGGGCACATTAGTTATCTCGAAAAATATAAACTTTTTTTGTATTTTTTTTTAAAAACTTTTAGATTTATGCTTTTCTAAAACAGTAAATTATTTTTATTTTTTTCACCCTTATATTTATTGGTGAAACCACTATCAACTTTTGATTTTTTAAATGGGAACATATGAAAAAAAAGGTCATAAATTAATAAAATAATTTAATTTATGGATATTATCATTCAAATTTTTCATTATTTCGTTTGCAAGATACAGCTCTTTAAATGTTGGTGGTTTAAGGAGGTGTTAATTAAACTATTTATTTATTTGTAAAGACCAGAAGCTATAAGTGATAAATTAGATACTATTCAACCCAAAGTAACAATTAATAAGTGATAACTATTGTACTTTGAACCCAAATCATTTATTAGTATATCGACTAATTAGACATACTGAATTACGACAATAATACAATATTTGTAACACTACCGACTATACACTTCCTTAAAGCACCAACATTATAAGGAACTTTATCTTGCAAAAGAAAAAGAAAAATTTTTATGACAATATTCATAAATAAAATGGTTTTATTAATGTATGATATTTTTATCATATGTTCCCATTTGAAAATCAAAAGTTAATAGTGGTTTCACCAATAAATATAAGTGGGAAAAAAATAAAAATATTAGACAGTTTTAGAAAAGCATAAATCTAAAAATTTAGAAAAAAATAAAAGTCAATACTTATTGAGATAATTAGTGTACCCTCTTAAATGGATCACCCTGAATATAATAAAATAATGTATACACGTTTTATTATATCACTTGAGATATTTGATTAAAAAAATTCCAGATATTATAATATTATACAAACGAATAAATATGTGAAAATGGACCCTAGTCACTAGTCATACAAATAATTGGTAACTATAAAAGATATTGTATATTTGTTTATGTATTCAAACATTTTGTCAATTGGAGAATTATATAAGTA
>PVMI01069437.1:0-11905 GCA_008528875.1 Aulacorthum solani | reverse complement strand
CCATAAACGTAAATATTAAATAGTTTTTGAAATAATGAGTAATCATCGAAAAAAATAATCATCCGGTTGTACCCAGTATACTTATTTACTGTATCAACGTCACTAAATAGTTGTTAGTCAAAAGGTTCAAGTGTAAGGTGTACTTCGGAAAGTGTCGCCTAGAAAAACATTCATTTTTGTGAAATCACATTTTTTCCCTTTTAAACGGGTTTTTTCGACAAGAACTTTTTAATAGTTTTAAAAACATCTCCAGTTTTATATTGATATGGTTTTATTTGTTATAGGATATAAACAGTACTAAGCTCATATTAAAATCAACTGGTGTTGTATAATCACTAGTCATTATCTTTGACTATAGATTGCTATAGCCACCAATAGTAATTATTTTAATCATCGTTTAATGTGAAATGAACACCAAGCTTCTTCTAGCTCAAAATCAGCACATAACTGTTCACTTTAATCACACATAAAAAAAAATTATCCATCTACTACAAAACAAATATTTTTTAAGAATAATATTCTTTATATTACTGATCCTTAAAGTATCTATAAATTATAATCACCGAAAATCGAAAGTATAATTAAAATCATTAAGTGTTTTTCTTAATAATCGGTTATTATCACTAAAACTAAAATATCCAGCTGAGAATTTTCAAAATATACTTAAAAATATTTAAGTTTGCAGCAATTGGACTAATTGATTATTTTTTTTTTATTAAAAGTATTAAGTGCAATTTATTTAATTCGCAACTGTGTTGAAAATAATATCTTCATTAAAATTCGATTAAATTATGTAAAGTAATTTAAAGTACCTAATAAATATTATATAGTATAGAAGGTATAGTTATTAGTTATTACATAATTTTAAATTTACCTGCAAACATATTTTCAAAACTTATTTTATATATAATGTATAGGTACAATCTGTTAATTTAATATTTACAATAAGCCTATTATTTGAGGTTATAATGTGATATACCAACATGAATAAAGTAACCACCCAATGGTGACACTTTATAGTAAATGCTTAGTTTAAGTAGTCTTAATTTTTTTCCTTCCAATGACGGGTTCGTTAAATCTCCGGATCGTATTCTATTAATTCTTCTAGGAAGATTGACTGGAATAGTATTAGAACCAAGAGCGGATATTAGGAAATTTGAATGGTCTGGTAGAGTTCCTAACTATAGGAACGAAATCGTTAGTTTCTAAAATATAAAATTTGAATAACGAATTATGTTTTTGTATATATAATATATCTTACACAAAAACACATTCTTATACACAATATTATTATGCTCATAAAGTCATAAATCTTGCAATATTTAATTATAGTCCAAATAATGATCTAAAGTATTAGAACTTAAGAAATATACAGATAGAATACATACATATATATACCTATTTTTACTAACTAACACTGATGACTAATGAGATTCTACAAAATTATAGGTCCTATAACTATATACTATGCAATCAAAACTATTTTTTATTAGTTGTATCACGTACGCGTAGTTTGATTTAAAAAAAAATATATAAGATTGTATAAAATATAAATGCTACTAGGTATAGTATTTATAATGTGTGATAGGTATAATAGTTACCCGATTGTAACCAAATTTTTTTGTATTTTCACCAATATACTTTTCTCGTTTTTTTCAACAATTTATTAAATAGAGAACAATGTAATCGTTATGTATAAATATTTGTATCGAATAACATAATGTCTACGTTGTAAGACATTTCCCACGCTTTTAGTACATTTTTTTAGTATGAATTACGTAATCTTCAATTTAAACAATGCTATTAATTAGATACAAATTATTACTTGTGTGTATATATGTACAAACATTTGTATTGGTATTATCGTTAGTTAGTTTCTTATATATTTTTATGTTCCAAATACATTTAGTAATGACACCATAGATTTTCGCTTGATGCGTGCGATGAATTTAATTTGCTTTTCAAAAGTTTTTAAATTGGATGTTCGATTTGTCAACCGGCTCCCTATTGCAATACCCATCAAACTTGTTTTTACTGAACTGTTACATGATGGAATTCCAATAATAGTAGTTTTTGTCACTATATAAAAAGGAAACATGGTTTATATATATTTTTGAATGACACTTACTGTTTTCATATTAGATTCTATTCATATTTTGACAATATTTATTTCATAAGATTAATTATCGTTCATTTCTAATTTTCTAATGTTTTTATTTAGTATAATTTTCAGCAGTATAATAAAAAAAAGACTGGTATAATTGATTCTATAACTATCTTATATTACCACCTAATGTATGTGTTTTTTCTGTGTTCTCTCCTTAACCATTTGCCTCAAACACTCCGTTTATAATTTCTATATACGAATAATATATAGGTAATATTATGTTCTACCAATTGTATGTCAAATTAAGTAAATGAACAAATTCGTAGGTTAATCAGACGATATGGAAACTTCTTTCTTAGAATAATGTGAATTACTGTGACCATATTTCTTATGTTTATACTTGTGTAAATAAATTACTAGAAAATAGTTTATGTCTACTGAATGTTTGTATTAAAAGAGGTTTGCCTATAAAAAATAGAATAAATATCTATTAATATTTTTTTAATAAAGAAAAGTGTTGGTGGATATTATTACTAAAAGTTCTACATCTTTCTTTTTATTAGATATTTCATTTCATATAATATCATATGTTTTGAAATGATTAAATGCGTATAATCCCAAAACTCAGCATGATACACTTTTTCTTTCCCGGTGTTAGGTACTTTATCTAAGTTATTTGATCTAAATCTATTTAAGGGGAAAAATCATACAATAGTTTTCATTGGCATTCATAATATAAAGAGGTGATCGAATTGAAAATTACACTTTATTTTTTCGACATAAAGCAATTTCAAAAAGTATCAACTGTATTTTGATAGAACAACATTCAATAATTTAACTATAGGTGGTAGGTATTTCATAAAGCTGGATTTTATAATCAAATGTTTGTTACAAATTTACATTATTTGCCAGGCATATAACATAACAGATATTAAATATATAACTACTTTATACGCTTTAAATTGATAATTTAATAATAATAAAAATGTAATTTAAAAAATAAATGATTTCCAAGGACCAAGATAGTCAATTTTAATTTAATAAAAACCAAAAACGGTATTACACAAATGATTTCAGTATATAGGTAGATCATTTTCTTTTGCGTATCGCTGACATTAGAGATTAATGTATCAGTATAATATACATACTAAATTAATTGAATAAGTACAATAGATACATAATATAATAAAGTGTATCAATTTATACTTAATATTGGACATTTTTTGAGCTTTAATTATTATACTGTTATTTGACATTCGTCGTCAAAACATTTGAACGGCAACTACAGACGATTGTATTTTCAGTATTAGAAAAATACCTATCTATGCATGAATATTTTTACAATGCAAAACATTTTTTTTTTTAAAGGTCAAGAGGGTCCATCCATTATACTCTATCCCCTCACAACCTCTTGGTACTGGTACATTATACCATGGATTATATTAAGACTTACCTATGTATGGAATATGTATATAAGTAGATTCTCTATAGACTTAAGAATTTCCTAAAAGATAAAATAACGATTTAAGTCCGCAAATCGCCTACCACATAGTTCACTTTATACCTACAGATATCAATAAATCATAGAAGATGAGTACTGTGTATTTTCAATGGCTGGAAAAAGTCGTACAAAAATAAGTAGAGATATAATACAATATTATAAAGCGATAACCATTGTAGCTTGTGTAAAATGGGTAATCCATACATTTACTAACATAAATGTATTTATATACAAGGGAGTCTCAGTAGGACACAGTACTTTTGTTTTTTTAAGAAATAAATAATAATAATAATATACTGTTGAAGAGTATATAATATATATTGTATTATTTATATATACCTATCAAAAAAATGTTATTCAAATAATCACAATTTTATTTTATTACCTATATCGTTATCATTATTACTATCCCATAACGGCCATACCTATTTTTTATTTGTGCTTGTTTTAGTAATTTCGATCTATTGATAAAAACAGTAAGACACGTAATCATACTACGAAGAAGGAACATGGCATAACCTGGATATGATTCACTTACGAGTTACGGTTGCATTAAAATTATATGATAGAATATATTATACTATAATAATAAATATAAATAACATATGCGTGTACTGTATAGGTAGTACGTGCATAATATTATTATTATTAACATTAAAATGAACAATTTTGTAAAACAATTTGTTTTTTTTTTCATTAGGTATCTTTTTATTTATACGTAGTAGTAGTAGTTTTAATACTGTAAATTTAAGAAATTGCCAACTTAAATAAGAAAATAAAAACAAGTTATCTATTTAAATTCGAAAAAAATACTTGGCAGTCGAAATATGTTTGTTATAAATCTAGTACAAGCTTAGGTTTTAGAGTTAAAATAATGATATAAAAAGTTTTGAAAAGAACTATTGATAAATGATAGCCAGTTGTTGTTTATTCAATTACCTGACATCGATTTTTCTTAAAGAAAAGCAATGAAGTTAAATTTTGTTATTTATACATCGATCATCATTCATTAATTATTGACCTCTGTGTGCGGTAATAATTTTTACTGAATGGCCTTATAGAAGTTAACTTTGTGAATAAAACTCATTAACCCGTCTGTTGTGTAAATATAATACATGTTATAGGTATATCTATGAGTGTTGCGTGTTTTGTAAGCTGTAAGAAGTACCTATACACCTCAACTGTGAATTTTTAATTTGATCATGTCCTAACCAAGATTTTTCTTTCATTTTATAAGTCTTGCTCCTTATGGTAGCAGGCATCTCAACAGTAATAAATAATAACAATTTGTTACTATTGAAAATATCGTTATTTATCAACGCCAATTTGTTCTGTTTATCTTACATCGTTACTCTTCATTAGTTAACTATATTTTTATATTTTTTTAAACATACATAACTGACATATTATTGTACTCGCAATATACAGATGTGCTGAATTTGTAGAGCGTGAATAGACTTGGACGACAAAGAAAAATATTATACCAAAGCCCAGCTGAATTGTGGAAATATTCAAACTCATTAGCGGTCATTTTATATAACCTACCATAGTACCATGTATAATAAACACGTTTCACATGACGATTTTCAAGTACCTAGGGGTGGAGACCAAATGTGTTGAAGAATTCACAGTAATTTTAGTTTCGTTGATTCGGTTCATCGGATTTTTTGGCAATTTTCAGGGTTACTGGACCGAAATATATAGTGCTATCTGCACTAGATAGTGTAAAGGAATAAAAAAAACATGATAATATAAAGATAAACTATAAAGTAATTTTTATATTAAACTAGGTATAACTACTGTTAGTGTAAATAATACACATATAGTATTATTATATACCTATACTCATAAATATTACCTGCCTACTAAAAGCATTAACAATAAAGGAAATTGGGTCGGTGGCCAATCAGATACATTTTGTAATTCTGACATCCATGTTTATATTAGGTATATTGTATACGTTATGTACAGTACGGTGTGCTATATAGGGTAACAGTAAACACAGTAAAAGTTCAACGAAAATAATAATATTTGACGATTGGTTATGTAACATGAAAATCTTGAAATCCATTTCTCTAATCCGTATGCTTGAGGTATTTTCAACGACGACAACTCACCTAAAACCAAACACAAAAAAAAAACAAATCATAAATAAAAATAGTTACAAACTAAAATAATTTAAATAATTTATGATTTTTATTTACATTTATAACTATATAAGCAATTTTAATTTCAGTAAAGTTAATATAATACTTTTGTTGATACTCGTTAGCTAAAAACTATTAATAATTAATATCGCAGTGCTCTGATATAAGTTTGTTAAAATTATTATTATTAGTAGTTTGTACTTTACTAGGATAATTTATAACTAAACATTTTTGATATTTAATTAAACACTCTATGCCTGTGTAAAACTTCACAATTAAATATTTTTCCAAATGTTTATTTTATATTTTGTTTAAATTTAAACTTTTCATGGAATTCCATATTTTTAAAAATGCTACATTAAAAATTGTATCTTTAAAATAGGTTAATTTTTTATAAATAGGACATCGTTATCACTCTAAATAACATTCTTCTTAATATAAACTATATCCCATTATAATAGTAATATGTCTTCGACCAGACATTCACAATCTAAAAATTAATCATATAAATATATATATTATTGAGTAGTATACAAAATGTTTCAATTAAGACTAAATACTTCTAAAAACAAAAATACGTTTAAAAATTAATTTAAAAAAAAAAAATTAATTTTAGTTAACATATCAATGAATTACAATAATATTATTTTATAAACCTTTATTTTAATGACATGTACAATACAATACATAGTTAATATCGACTATTTCAAATAAGTAAGTACAATTTAAGAAAAAAAGGTTTAATTCATTATAAAATAGTTAGTTTATTTTATTTTAATTCATATTATATAGTCTCAACGCCTCACCTACCACCTATAAATTCTAAACTAATAAAAATATACATTTCACAGAACTACGCTTATGTTAATGTCACACATAGTGACAATATTACAATACCCTGTAATTATAAATAAAATACGCAGTTGTAAAAATGATTTCACCCTTTCATATGTCCCCTTGCAACATTTTTTTTTTTTGTAACACAAATTAGTTATTACATAGGTACCTTTATCATATACAGCTTGAATTATAAAATGGTAACAATTTTATAATATACATTCCGGGATGTTCACACTTAGGTACTACTCACCAATGCAAATCAAATTTTAATATATTTATTTATTGGAATGATGTAACTCAATTATTTTTTATTTTTAATATGAATGTTAAACCATTTTAAGTTTATTTTGTGTAGATCAGATGTGTGACACGAGGCACATAAAAAGTGTAGTACAAGATATTTTGGATTGTAAATGTCTAGGTAACATTTTATTCCATTCGAATAAATATATAATTTAGCAAATAACAAGCCAAATCGTTTTTTCAGATGAATTCATTTAATGCCGCATTTATTTAATGAAATCGGCTATTTTATGAAATAGACAGTGGACATTACTTTCATGGAATAAACTCTACCTATAGTATTAACATCATGAAATGGATATTAAGCTCATAAAAGAACTATAACAGGTTTATTATAAATATAATTACCTATTAAAATTGTGAATATAAAGTAGGTAGGTTTCTTTGCATGTATTTTACTCATAGATTTTCAGATGAAAGTTCTATAAATACATATTATATTATTCTATTGGCCATATACAAATTAACACTTACTTATGTTGTAGATTATTGAAATGTTAATAAATTCATAAGTTACTAACATTATTTCTAGTTATTGATGAAAATAAAATATAAAAATTTACTAAAAGTGGAATATTATTTTTATTTATAGTAAAATATTCAAAATGTCGGTCTAGTTATTTATTTTTTTAATCAAGTAGCAAATAAGGGTTAATTTCGTATTAAGGGTCGGTCTTATGATTTAATTGTGAAAAAAACATGTTTCAATTGCATTTGATTATAAAAAACCATAAAAAGGATATGGCTCATCTGACTGGATTCATCCCCATACCTGACGGCTGTCACACCTTTGAGTCAATTTGTCATGCATTTATTTTTCACAAATCGGATAGGGGACTGGATATCAGACCTCATTGTTCTATTTTTATCTATTGTCAGTTATGAACAATATGATGTAAAACATCCGGTGAAGCGTTCTTTTATTCATATTATTATGCATAATAAATAGAGTTCCGAATAGAATACTTCATTTATCAACGAGTTCAAAAAAATTAGTCCTCCCCTGTAGGGGAATAATTATTCAAAAACTGTTTATGACTAATATTAGAGAATAGGTACAAAGAACAAAACTTTACCAAATCATTTTAAATAAGTGTAATACACAATTTGTAATTACTAGGTAGTTCAACTATCAAATTAATTTTAAAACTTAATCAGATTAAAATATGTCAGTATATTACATGATTATTTATAACCATAAATGGTGTAAATAATTGAGATTGACATTTTAGTGTGTATAGATTAAAAGGTATTCAAGTGGACATAATAATATAATCCAATAAACTTATTTTACTTAAAAAAAACCATTAATATTATGCGTAAGACTAAGCAAAATATCTTCACAAACGTACTTCAGTTCATTACGCCACGTAAGTACTTATGTATTTTCTTCTACTTTATTTACCTACTTTTCAAATCCCAGGACAGTTTGCTGTAAATTTTAGAACTTCCTGGAATGAAATTATTTTATTTTCCCCCCTTCAATACGAAATGAAAAATGTCACAATCCATTCACATACAAAATGGTAGTTGGCATTTCACACTTCACCGAATCCCTATACAGTTTAAAAATAAACATTTATGTAACAGATTTGCCATATAGGTGTTTGGTGACAATTAATGTTATTACTGAAATCATTGGTGTGTGTTAAAATACCCGTGAGGGATATATATTATGAAAAGGTAGCCCAAAAGGGATGTAAAAAAAATTACATCACGATAATGAAGTCCATATGCATACAAAATAACATGATAAATAACATTAGACGGAAATCGATCATTTGCTCCGCGAACCGGAAGGACCCCTTGTTTCGGTAACGTCTATTGTTTTCTTTTACATAAAGGATGATCCCCTACACGGAACAGAAAAAAATAAAAGGATGAGCCACGTGTAAAACAGCAACAAAGTCAAAACTATGCCTATAACGGATAAGTAGCTATAGAGTTCAAATTAATTTTGGTTACACTTCAGCAAGTATATACAAGACGATATTTTTTAAAACTATCATTAAAGAACATAAGGCATTTTAATGCGGAGAAACCGTTGACCCTAAACTAATTATATTTAATCTTAAAAACCAGTAGGTTTAATCGATTGATTATCCAACATAAACTAAACAAATGGACAAAAAATTTAAATATACAATTTTAGATATTTTAGATTCGTAGTGTTGTTTGATTTTTTTTTAAAAATACAGGAATATTCTAAAATACTTGTTTGTGATATATACTTCGAAAATCAGTAAATCAGTAAGTACAATATATGTACCTGTGTATTATTGGACTAAAATTTACTAAATATACAGTATGTATTGACATTTTATAAAGAAATTAAGAAAAACAGTGACTGTTCCTAATGTGAAAATGTTCATGTATTAATTTATTGTTAATTCATATTCATTAGATATTACATACATTTTGATTAGGTTACTGAAAATATAATGTATAAATATTTAAAATAATACATTTTAACCCGTTATTTGTATACAATAATTAGTACTATTAATATTGTTATTATTTCATTTTTTTAACTTTACCATAGTCATTATGTTTATATTTATATGTACTTTCCTTGTATTTTAAAGACTTGACATATAATTACGTAGTTTATTGTAAATTTTGAACTCATGGACCCCACAAGAACTTTTTCTTCTTAAATAAATATAAATAAAAAATAAATAAATATTATAATAGACCTATTGTTAATTGATGCACTTCTGTACATTTTCGTTTACCATCATATTATTTAAACTAAAATAAAGTTACGATTAAAACGACTCAATAAAATATTTTTATTTACCCTTAATTTGACAAAAAAAATAATTTAATAGCCTAAAGAGTAAAACTAAACTTTTAATTTATAAGACACTTTTAAAACCAATATGGACATACCAAGGATACATTATTCCCAAAAAGTAAAAACCTATAGTTTAAATTAAATTACATATACTAAGACGTCACATCCTTTGTCACTAACTTGACTCTTCGCTATGACCTAATTAATTGAGGAGGAAGATACACTTTAAACATTTTGAAGTACATAGAAATTCAATTTTCTAAATGAAAAAATATTACATTGGACTTGCTGAGCTTTTTAAAATACTGAATGAGTATTATCAGAGATGATTAGGGAAAACACATATTAAAGCCATAAAACGCAATCGCTTGCTATCATCAATATCACCTTTATAAAAAAATGATTTTAAATTCTAAAATGGAGATAAATCTATGTATACCTAATAAGTATTACAGTATATTATTAAGTTAAAGTGTATTACAGTATTACAGTAGGTATATAGTAAGTTGTGTAATTTATATGTAATTAAAATGGTATTTAAAAGATGGAAATTATACTGTGATACATTCTAGATAATTTGTTTTGAATATATTTTCAAGAAAATGTAAATGGCCACGTTATAGTTGATTGTAAATTCAATAAAAAAATACCATTACGAATGATCATTAAAAAAAATATTATCTTCCACTTAACGAGTATATTTCCAAATAAGATAAGGCGTTTTAATTATTTCTAAAAATCCGTAATTTCTTATGATACTATATAAGCTTAGTTGCCTAGATGTATTTAACTGTGGTCTTAGATGGAATTTTTTCTTTCCGTTTATATTGTTCATTTAGAATGCAATTAAAACTTTTAATTCATTTTTGCATTTTTCTAAATTCAAAAACATCATATAAAACATTTTTAATTTCAATACTTAAGATGCCTATTTTATTTATATGTATCTATAATCTTTAGTGTACTATACGTTAATAATCTGTTTATCTGTATGTTTCATAATGACAATAAAACAATAATTCAAGTTATAATACTATGTAATACAATTTTTTTTCTATTATCTTGTTTCTAATTTCTAGAATATAAGATGATTATGATTTTAAAAAAATTGTTTAGGAGATATGAGAAAAAAATTACAATTATAGCACATATAATTAGAAAATTATTTATATTCATAGATAGACAATAATGAAATGGCACAAATAAGATACAAAATTCATATAAGATAGATATTAAGATTTATTTCAAGGGTCTAATATTGCTTATATAAATTAAGATATTTTTTTGCTACAATATTTACTAACCAATATTATAATAAATACAATTTACAAGTAGGTATAATAACTTTAAATTTTGCTAAATGTGTGTTTAGAGTACCTATCTATTAATAAATACAATCTTTCATCCTTAGATCATATTATACTAATATAAATAAGGATAATCATAAATGGATATTTATCCAACGTATCCATGTTAAGTTCTTGAATTAATCTAAATAGCTAAATCTGTTAAATTTATGTATTAGGTATTTTTTATGACTTATAATAGTTTACTTATTGTTTACATTTTGCCATTTAGGTATCAGCTATCAACTATCAAGTTACCTAATTAGCTTAATTGGCAATGAGAAACTATTCATATCATGATGTATTAATCTATGTAATATTATAGTAAGTAGGTAAGTTTAAAAAAATTATAATTGATCAGTCATAAAATTTTTAATGCTGAAATAAATTATATAATATAATTGTTATTAGTCTTTTATAACTTTTTTTTTCATTTTAAGATGAGAAATATTAACCATTCATTTATGATTTTTTGAGATTTTACGAAATTTCGGAGCAGTTAAAATGCTTCAATGTTCAACTTCTTTATATCTTTTATAGTAATTAACTGGATATATAGTAATGTTGGTAGATTCCTATTTCATATTTGTCTAAAATTGAATAAAATAAAAAAAAATTAGAGAAGTACAGACATTTTTAAGCAAAATCATTTTTTTCACCAAATCGATGTTGTTACTTTATGGGAATTCAAAAACCAATAACCATTTATAGATACTTGAAATAATCACCAAATGTTTATATTAGCTATTAGCATGATATATGGTTTAATTTATTATACATTGTATGTCTATACAAGTATTTACAAATATGTTTGAGCTATTTGTGGACTTAAACATTTTTTTTTCATAATTTTTTTCAAACAAA